>WSYH01004527.1:0-52537 GCA_036426205.1 Ascaphus truei | reverse complement strand
CACACACACACACACACACACACACACACACACACACACACACACACGCAGATACAGATACACACACACACAGATACAGATACACACACACACACACACACACACAGATACACACACAGATACAGACACACACACACACACACACAGATACAGATACACACACAGATACACACAGACACACACACAGACACACACAGATACACACACATTGGATTACAGAGGCTGCGATGGATGTGAGTGACTGGAGGGGGAAGGGGGAGAGAGGAAAGGCCGCGATCTGAGCAGGGGGCTCCCCGCCTCCCCCAGCCCGCCAGCGACCGTGCAGCCACCACTGCCCGCCCCCACGCCCATCTCCCGCATCAAGGGGACCGGGGGAAGGGAGTGCCAGGACAGGCGGCACAAGTACAACCCCCCCCCCCCCCCCCGGCGGGTGCACCCCGCTACCACTTCCTACCTACATCAGGGCATCGTTTCCTGTGGGTGGTGGAGCATGTCACTGGTGGGTGGCGTGTCCTGTGGGCGGGAGAGCATGGTGTTGGCAGCCTGCACCACTTCAGCACCGTCCCGCACCTCACGTTGGGCCGCCGCAAGGAGAGGGGGAGAGGAGGCGGGGGGAGGGACAGTGCGCGGCCAGCCTCACTTCGACCCGGCAATTTTGATTCCGTGACCTGGTGCCGGGTCGCGACCCACCACTTGGGAAACGCTGTGTTAGAGAAAGCTGTCCCACTATTACAAATCTAAGTTTCATCAAATATGGAAGAATATATATATATATATATATACCAAATTAAAATTAAAGCCTAAACCTATAATTTTAGTATCAAAAAATATTAATAAATCAATATATTAATTAGAATATAATAATATAAATATATAAACAACCAAATACCACTATACCATATAAAAATGAATTATAGAAAAATCTAAATAAAATTGAAAAAATATATTAAAATCAACCTATTTAATTCCTTGTGTGATGAAAACAACATTCACAAAACAATCTTTACATTTTATGTACTAACAAAAATTATTAAATTGATAATTCACATAGTGCATTAATTAAAATGATATCTAATTACATATAATAACAACAATTGTTACATTAAAAAATAACTAAAATTATAAAAAGATAAAGGAAAAACTGGATTAACTATTAAATAACACCTACTCTAAGGAAATATCATATAATATAGTATAGAGGAATCCCCTCCAAAAACACAGAACCCCATCCTAGGATAGGGGGAGAGGAACCAAACAAGCAACAAGCAGCAAGGCAGAGAACAGCAAGGCAGGACACTAAACCGGTGTGATAGTATCCAAGCACTCATTAAGACCCCTTGGAGAAAGTGTACCAAGTGAGTATATCCAAAAAGACTCTCTCATACATAGTGTCTTAAATCTATCTCCCCTAATAGGGTACTCGGAATACTCTCAATACCCATAATAACAAGTCCCTTGGGATCCTTTTGGTGTACTTGGGAAAAATGTCGAGGAACACTGTGTGCCAGCACTCCCTTAATGATGGAACATCTGTGTTCCAGGAATCTGACACACAGTGCTCTTTTAGTGCGACCCACATATTGCAATTGAAATGGACAAGATAAAACATACACTATATATGTGGAAAGACAGTTGATTGAACTTTTTATTATATATTCAGGCTTGATGCTAAATGAAGAGAAAGTATCCGACAGATGCAGATGTCCACACATAAGACATCTAGATCTGCCACACTTAATGTTTCCAGACACTAACTGTGAACCACTGTTCTCAACTGAAGTATCACTAAGTCTACTTGGGGCCAAGATGTTCTTGATATTTAGACCCTTGCGAAAGACCAGTGGTGCCACAGTGGACAACTGACTGCTGAGATGTGGATCTGAGAGCAATACTTTCCAGTGGCGATTGATAATTTGTCTAATTTTGTGGGAATACCATTAAATTTTGTAATAAACTTAACCCCACAGTTGTTTGTGTTGATATCTGTCAAAGGCATGGGTTGTTTGCACTGTTTGAGCTTTGATTTAGCTAACAGATCCACACATTCAACCGACCTGACCTTCTTGAATGCCTCCTGCTCCAGAGAAATATCATACCCTTTTGTTTGAAATTGTCGATGAGACGACCGGCTTGCAGCTCAAACACCTGGTCGGACGAGCAATTCCTCCTCAGTCTATTAATACATATATATACAGTATATATATATATATATATATATATATATATATATATATATATATATATATATATAAAATGGATGAATAAACAGCGCCTGTGTAGGTGAGCAACCAAAAAGTGGTCTGCCAGACCCTCAACAAATCACCAAATAACTTTACCAGCACAGATGACCTATATCAACCAATACAGAGTGAAAACATGAATGTGGTATTGATACTCTGATGGTTAGTGCAATGTGTGATGTGATAAATTGTTGTGTAAATAAAAAATATACAAAATGGTTTAAGAAAATGCAATAGTAAAAGTTCAAAATGAAAAAAGCCCTTTAATCCAATTATGGGTAAACCTTGTAAGGATAGTATTGGGGTCCGGGGTGCTTCTTCCTTGGGGTCAACCACCTTCCAAAAGATACCTTTTGGAAAAACAAGAAGAGGAAAAGTGCCCGATCCTTGTGTAAAATCCAATAACAAAGGTTTAATAACATGATTCACGACAAATGCACACTCACAATTTGTCACTGCATAAAAAGCATTGTATGGGTAAGCCCATGCACCAACATGTAGCCAAATCGCCGAATGTTTGCTCCGTCACGTCAGACCATCACTGTTGCTGGTGTCACCTGGTAGACTGTCCCTCCGGCAACCCGAAACTGCAATCTGTGGTTCCTGGCAAGCTTGATCTGTTTTGCGTGCGACTCAGGAAAATCCTTCTCCTTCCTGGTGTCTAGCGTCTGAGCTACTCCACCACCTTAGTTCAATTAGACCACGTGACCCTACGCGTTTCTTCTGGCACAGCGGGTTTCATCAGGGGTTTCATTCATTTCCCCATCAGCTCTCATTTTTTACACAGATATGTGAATGTCCAATGTTAACTGTCAATAGAGATCGCCTGGTGCATATCTGGTAAAGCAGTTGTTAGTCAGTTAATGTTAATTGTGCAAGGTATATTAAGATGTGAAGAGAGAGGGGGCGGTACACTCCTGACGAAGCCACACATCTGATTGGCGAAACGCGTTGAGTGAGAGCCGCCCAGAGGAGGAGAGACGAAGTGTTGGTGACTGTCAATCCCAAAGCTGAAACCGGAAGTGACGCGACGCAACACACCGGATGTGACGTGACGCCTCAGAGAGTCACCAGGAAAGAGAGAGCTGATCGCAGAGGCGTCCTATCACTCGATCGCTGAAGAGAGGCGGGGGGTGAGCCAGGCACACATCGATTCTCCTTTATCACATTTTGGTGATATATGCGTTTTTTAACATTTTTTATTGTAAGTGTGCATTTTTTAGTGCCATTATAAAATTACGTTTTACTATTGGTCTGCACTATGGATATATTTCTTTTTACATGCACCTTCATCTCGCTGTGATTGGAGAATATCATCACTCATGTGCCTGAATTCCTTCCTGTTATTCAATACTGCTCTTTGTTGCCCATTTAATACTGAAATCCTGTGAGGAGGCTGTACATAGGAGCCAAGAATTCTACAGATCTTATTCACATTATTATACTGTCTGCACTTAGATTGTCTTGTTTTATTTCCCTTTTATGCTCCCCCTGGATTGCGAATACATTTCTACGATTTGGGGACCAGAGGATAACAGCCCCTGCAGATGGGTTTGAGCAGGGGGTTTTAATTCATTATATTTTTTGTCACGTTTATTATTCACGTAATTTGCACCAATCTTATTCATAGTATACTTTCACCTTATTTTAAGTGGTCACTATTAGTGTTTAGCGTCTGTTTTTCACCGTCACACAGCGCAATATATATTGTAGACATAATTGCAAGCCGGCCTTGTGTGGCAGGGAGTAAGCGTCATGTCCAACGCCATGCACAGAACAGTACAAACGTTATGAGAAAGATTCAATAAATGCATAGTGAATTTTTTTATAAAATGTGAACCTGCAACATTTGATAGGCCAATAGGCAAAGACACAAGCATAATTTATCTTCTTTTCAGACACCTGCTTCAGAGACTGCCATGCTCTGTAGCATTCAGAGTATCATAGGCAAAGATATTGATTGTGCCAGCTGCCGGACACTCACTGAACTGCAACAACACAAATAATAATTCTGTCTGACCACAAATGAGGCCATGCAGGCTCAGTGCGGTGAGATGCACAATGTGCCCGTGGATGAGGTGCGCACTTTTGGATCAGTTTATCATAAATCATGCTTTATCTGTAGTAAATCTTCAAGCATTTTGATGTGTGTATATAAATACGCAAAGAACAGCAATGGGCAGTACATGTGCTCCATCATATGTGAACCTTTATTTGGGGTAGTGGGAGGCACACATTGTTTTTGCTAAAGAGATGGATAAATTAAAATCTCAGATTGAGGTATGGGTAAGATTAATTGATGAAAAAATGGATGATCCAGGGCACTACGGAATTTAAAAAAAAAAATGTATTTGATCATTAAACACAACGTTTCTACCAACGATGTGGTCTTTCTCAAGTGGCTAGAATCTCCTTATGCATAAGATTAATTGATGACATATTCATATGTAGGTGATGCCTAGTCTACTGAAAGAAAATAAGAAATAAGCTTCTAGATCTAAAGATTTCTAGAGGGCACAATGAGTTCCTAGCTTCTTCACAGTACCGTAAGCCAGCAGTCACTAACAGCATTTATACATACTGTACGTGCACATATTCACTAGATTTGAGTCATTATCTCCAGTTCCACAGAATCAAGAGGAACTGCTCCACAGAGGAGGTTTTCGAGAAACAGGCTAAACAAAGGAAAGTGAGATTTACAATAATGAAAGGGGATAGAGCAATAAGGCTATCAACAAAACATACAAAAAAGCAGCAACACACAAACTACTAATGGGTAAAGTTATTGCTCCCAACAATCGAAAACTCATCAGATTTATTGGTAAATACTGTATAAGCTCCAATGACATTTCGCTACTGATATCCTAAGAAAACACTGTTACATTCTACTGGCTGGGAATACCAAGAGATGTCCTGCAAACCTTTCCATTGGTTACAAGCAGGAGATCAATAAATATTTGCTTACGCTAGTACAAGCAACTTTGAAAGAACAACAAAACCCACATGGCTTCCTTCCAAAACACCGGGATCCTCCAAGTGTCACAGTTGCAAGGCATGTGAGTACATGACTGTGACGAGGACATTTCAAGATGGAAATAACACATGGTCCTTCAACATCTGCAAATTGATCATCTGCCAAACAGTAGGAGTTATCTATTCTACATTACCATACAGTATGTACCAGTAATAGGTTTTCTCCCAGAGAGGTCACTGGCGCAGAAAATGGGACTTCACGTGTTTGGTCCAAACACACCTCTGTTGAAATCTGCTTTTCATAATCAGTGCTAAGACTTAAGTATTCTTTTTTCCCATTGACACAACATAAGTCCACCCCTGTAAATCAGCTGATTGACCATTTTACGACAGAGTGAAAAAAACTCCTTCACAACGACGTTTGAATTTTGCCTCAGTATTTAACCACACTAATAACTTCCCACTTCTATTACTTATACACACGTGAGTCACATCAATAGATTCAGGCACTTGAATAGATTCACATCAATAGAGTCACATCAATAGATTCAGGCACGCTTCAGATTCAGGCAGATGCAACAAGACTAAGTATGACTGTCTTACCCCTAAATTTGAGCGGCAAATGGATATCTGTTCTTTATTACCTGCTAGATCTCACGTGTCTGGCCTTAGTGCGTTCGTATCCCCGTCACGAATGCAAAAATTGCAATGTTATACTTCAGCATCGCTACCAAGTCCATATTTCATATCTTTTGGATGGTATGGGATAGTCACACCTCCTGGCACTCCATAAAACTTTTCCAGGAATTCTTTGAAAATCTTTAATTAGTGTTTTGTTTACGTTGGTGTCAGGAGAAAAATAATTACTCCCATCTCTGGCATAACATATGTTCTTATCTCTAAATTCTATCAGTCCTAACACTGAGCCTGCCAAAGGCATTAACAGGCCATAAAACAATTCTTTGTATTTTTAAAATAAAACTCCAATCACATTAAGCACCAGATTGATTAAAATACATAATATCTCATGATATTATCATGGCAAAATAGTTATGAAATATAGATGTCACTTAATTTATCATTAATTGTTGATGACAAGTAGACTCCTAAGTTATAACTAAGTTATTAGTTGTATAGCTATGTCTAGTGTCATAGTTAGTCAAGAAATGCTGGACTATATTTAACTGTGCATAGAAAATATACAGTACAGTGCCTCATACATCAATGATACATTTCCATTTCCTGACTGTTCAATATTGTAGCTGAGTAACACAAGAAAAATAGGATATCCTTACACTTGCAAAATTAACAGTTGGCTGTATAGCTGCACAATATTGGACATGACATTCTCAGGGACAAGTGACAGCTCATAGTGATTCACAAATGGTGCAATTTTACAGTTTCAAATGACAAAGATTGCCCTTTATGGAAGCTTTATTGTTTTATTCTGACTTAAAGCACTTTGTCTATGGCTAATTCAGGAGTAGGAAGACAGTTTCTGATTAACTTTGGAAAGTGTCACCATAATGAACTCAGTGTCTGAAGGGCAGCCCTTAGCTATGTGAACGTGATGCAGATTTGTGGCTTTTTAGCGTCTAAAAAATTGCCTCTCCAATGACACAGTTCCCTAATATGTTTATTCTGTTCCACATCCTTTATAATAAAGTATGTTGATTAAAAACAGTGTGTGAAAGCTTTGTACCTACTTTACTGCACCGACACACTTTATTCGAGCAAATACCCAGTATGTACCTGGCAGATACCTGGAATGCGCCGCTCCTCACCTCTGACAAGCCCCGTTGCGTTTGCCTTCCCAGCCTGGGTTCATGCCTGGCTGATGGGCGGCTGATCTGTTAAATGATAATGATTAGGATTTAATAGGCTGCAATGCTTCGCGTGTCTACCAGATGGCATAAATTCATGAATTGTAATGCAGTATATATATATATATACTGTGCAGTATTGCAGCCAGGGGGAATAAAATGCTTCAATCCCTGCTTGGAAAATACCTCAATGCACTCGGGCAGAAAACAGTCACAAACCTCAATACACCCGGGTATACCCGAATTCGTGGGACTAGCCGAGCTCGAATAAAGTGTGTCGCCAGTGTTACATCACATTTCAGCAATTTTGAAATGTGAAAATGACATTAAATATAACTGTGAAAAAAAGAAATATAGCCATAAATACTATATTCATTAATAGAAATCAGAAGATTGGTATGTAACATAATTAATTTGCTTTTGTTAGCTAGAAACAATAACTTAATGTCATATAAAGTCTGCTTGAAGATAGAATAGTTTTCATGTTGGAGCATAACTAGAGTGAAATTATAATAATGCGAGACAAGACTATATCACTCCAGAGTACAGCGTGACCTTCGTCGAATGCATCGTGTATTTTTGTTTGTCTTTGCTGTTGGCTCTTATTTTCAGTTAATAGTTATAGATGCATTTCAGCATTACTGATTTTTTTTTTTAATGGGGTCAAGACATGAAAATATAGGGCTTTAAGTAGCATTGCACAGACTTGTCAACATTTCCAAAAATTTGCAAAGCTTTAAAAACTTAAAGTTTGCCCTTTCCAGCAAAACTATTTGACATTCTTTACTGCAATTACCTTAAGTAGGGCACAGACGTACAGATATGTGCTATTAGCCGACTGGCTCAAGATGGAACTTGGTAGTGTGAATGATACTGACAAAACACAAGTGATGTACTGTACTCCCTGAATTTAAACAATGATACTGAAGAGGACTCTGATGGCATATAGGCCTCAACCTATTTTGGGGCATGTGGAGGTGGGTGCTGTTCCACTAGGGTTCAGACTTTTTTTACCCACTCCTGAAGGTCAGGAATCCCCTATCTCTGAGATTATCTACTGTATGTAAGTGCAATACATACAGGGGCATTGGGAGGATGCTCTTAATGTATACAAAACCACTATGACAGGGCACCCTCAGCACCACCTAACTGTTTCAGTGCCTGTGAGAGAACCATCAGATTATTAGGCAATGGATGCTGAACTAGCTCTAGGTCTTATATGTTCTAATTTTCACAGATGTTTGTAAAAATAAAAAAAATAATAGTAAAAAATGTGTGAAGTACTGAAATGTAAGAGGTGCAGCAGTAACTTGTAAATGAGTATCATAGTTTCAAATTACCAGGAAAAAAAATAGCTATTGTAATCACTTTATAATAGGACAATACATATTTATTTAGCACTGCAAGTATATGCTGCCCTGAACAAGACCAACACAGGCATGAATAATGTTTGCCCTAAAAAAAAGTATATATCCGATTGGTTGTGTAAGGCCCGTCGTTGCAACTGTTCCCTTTATGCAATGGCTCCTCCTTGTGATCCTAGCATTGCCTCAACTAGTAGACTGGGATCTGAAGTTGTTTCCCCTTTACCAAGATAACTGAAATCAGGAAGCACTTTGTTTTGTCAACACTCAAAATACATGACAAGGCTTCACTTGCCCTATTCCAAGATGGAGGATTGGATTGGCTACACCTGAGCTAGGCCTTGATAAGAAAACCATTTCCATCCAGCCAGTGCCCGAGCAAAATGTCTATTTCTTGTAGTCCATGTTTGTGCATGTTTCTCTGCACTAGCCTTAATCTCTGTTTGTGACCCAGACTACGAAGCTTGCTGCCAGCCTTGATCTCTGCTTGTGACCCTGACTTTGCTATCCTTATCAGAATTCAGTCGCAAGGCCTGAGGTCAGTCTCCATATCCTGCCTCAGCCCTGTGGCGTCATGGTCTGAGATGAGCACCGTCAAAGGTTGATCGTGTATTTCCTTTTTGAGGCCCCGGCTTCACAAGAAGTATCTTATGGTTGCCTTGTGAGAATAGACCTGTGTTGATCACATTCAATAATCTCATGAAGTTGTAGATTGTGGGATAACATATGGCACAAGTGAAAATCCCCTTTGAGTTTTGACCCTTGCATTTTGAAAACTTTATTTACCACTTGGTTTGATTCCAGGGAATTTGAATAACTGTCTCCGAAAATTATTACAGAACTTGCATTTACGATTTGTTCAAAGGCAATAACCTCAAATCTTTGGATTTGCAGAAAGAATAATATGGCCTAAATTCTTTAAAGCATTTGAGATACTGTATATAGAAATAAGGCACTTTGTTACAGATGGTGGGATAAGTAGCAAACAGGCTCTGACCCAGATTGAATCACTTTAATCCTTGTTTTAAAAAGTAAAGAAAAGGTCTTCCCTCATTACTCTCGTAATTACTACTGTAGTTCCAGTCTCTCAGGAAGGTGAGCCTAAAGATGGATTCACGAGTTAATATGAAGATGATTTAAATGTTTTTATGCAGGAGAACTGGGACAGGATTTAGGAGAAGGTCTCAAAAAGCTCAATCTGTACCACCGTAAACATGAACTCTTTCAAATTATTATACAGATACACAACGTCACATTTACAAACATCCTTTTCATCTTTGTTATCGTTGTTGAAGAGATTGTGGCCAGATAGGTTATATTCTACATAATATGGTAGTATTTTACAATTGATACATTGTCATCCTTTGACATTACAGGAAATTAAATTTCATAAGCTGCAAGGAAAAGCAAAGCAGTGTTCTTTACTTTAAGGGCAGTGAAATGTGCAATTTACTACCTGAAGAGACTTATGGCCGTTAGAGTAAAACATTTTTTCAAAAGGGTAAGTTTTTAAAATGGAAAGTTATACAGGGATATGCCATCTACTGGAGAAGAAAGGTATGATTCCCTTACAAAAATTTTTGTTGTCAATGTTTCAATGGGGTTATTCTTGTTTGCCTTTCACTGCATCAGTATAATCATTGATTTTTTCTGATAATGAAAAGGTTCTATCTGCTCTATCTTGCTGGTTTTGTAATCTAATCAATTAAGTTGACTATTTAAGCTACAGTATTTAGAACACACTGGAGAATGAAATGTTCTGTTTTAGGCCAAGGAGGTTTGCAAATGGTTGCATGTCTTCCATTGATCTGTGCTTGATAATTTTATGATGTAATTGTAAATTATGCAAAACACTGGACCTGGAAAAGGTAACATTACCCTTGCTTTTTTTAAAGATTTACAGTAGCTGAACAATTACTGTTTTTTGTAACTACAGTAGCTTCCAAGAGAAAAGATTTACTAGCTGTGGTTATTCACTATAGATGGGCAAATCCGTTTCCCAGATTGTCGCTGATGTTACCCCCAAAATCCGTTTTGCGGTGTAAAATTGGCAAACGGATTTGGGCAGTCGCAATCCGCTCGGATTCATCAAAAACCCGTGGCCGAATTTGAAGAATACAGTCCGCGGATTTCGCAATCCGTTGTGGGAATTTTAGCAATCCGCCAATGGATTGCTGAATACACGGATTGGATTCTACAAATCCGTCCATGGGTTGCGGAATCCGCGGATTGCATTGGTAATAATAATTAAAAAATCTGCAAAACGCGATTTGCCCTTTTGGACATTGATCCGCTGAAATTCGAGGTCCAAAGAACCCAGCTTATCTGTTGCAGATCCAAATCCCCCCCCAAAAAATTGCCTCTCTCTATTATTTACAAGTATTTATACAAAGAACATTTTTTCTGTAGTTTAACCACTGATGACGTGACAATGGGGGTGAAGTAGATGGTGAACTTTGGTGCACGCTTATGTTTTATGTTAGTTGTAACTTGTACGGTGGAAGGTTTTTGTCAGTTTTTACACGGATCATAATATAATTATTTTGTTTCTGGTTTCACTCATTTTCAGATATTTTACTGTAACTGCTAGCATATATGACTCCATGAAGTACATTTCTAGTAAAGTAATAGGAGATGTACTGTATGTAGTACAGTAAATGGCTTATGTTTTCAAATAAAATAACATTCAAACGGCTAATACTCATTTTGACCTTAGAAACAGTAAACCACATATTGCACTACATAGCTTTCCTCTTAGTGATTTCTATTGAGTCTGATATCAAATTACTCTGTCAAACCAATTTGCTTTCATATTTCTATCCCCACGTGCAGGAAAATCTACATTTTATTAGGTATCTTTATGCTTATCCTTGTTAGCCAGACTATAGGGCAGACCATTTAAATGTCAGAAAAAATCAACATACATCTATGCTGTTAAGCAGTGCACACATCTTGGGCTTTAAAGGATGGCCTTCACATTTTTGCATCTCTTATAAACAAAGAAATTAATCTAGAGTGCAAGCAGCAGAGAGGAAAAGGGAAAGAAAGCAGGAAACAAAAAAAGACATGAACATTTGGCAAGGAGCATTAGTGGCAGTTGTATCACCAAACAATACCACCTTAAGGCACATTTTCTATAAACACTTTACTGTCACCAAAGTAAGATATTGGTAAACTTTGATACGTCAAAATATTACAGTGAGCGTTGCAGTGTGTGTTGCAGCCTGGGAGAGAGATATTGTAGCAGTACTAGTTTTCACCCTGAAAAAGTCAGTTACAGCTGAAGATGATGATGAAGGCACAGACAGAGGGGCAGTTCCAAAGAATGGACAAGGTCAGGCATTTTTAGTGAAGGTACTACTGGTCATCCTGGGCCTAAGTTACATGAGAATGATGATGATGATGATGATGATGATGATGATGATGATGATGATGATGTGAGACAGAAGGATATATTATTTGCACTCCAGCAGCACTCCAAGTACCACCCCCTGTAAACAAAGTGTCTGATGATCCTGGGCATGGTTTTATTTTACCACCCCTGGTAAGCTCAAGCTAAAACAACTGCCAATTATTGGCAGCAAATGGGAAAAAGACAAATCACTTGTGAACAAAGACACAACTGTGCTGACAATCAATTTTGCTCGCTAAACAGTGCAGAGCCATGCGAAGCTTGAAAAGGTCTAAGTTATGAGACGTGATTAATTGCATGCATTAATTAAAGAGCCTACATACAGTATATACAAGATATATAACATAATGCCTTTCTGCCAAAATGTTGTCATTAAAGATGCATGTGATATAGAGAGAAAGAGAATGATTGAGAGTGAGACTGATGAGTGATAGAGACTGTGAGAACGGGAGATAGATGACATGGCTCCACCTGGTAGAAGACAAAGACAGGGTGAGAGAGAGAGAGACCAAGAGAGAAAAACAAGGACAGAGCCACAGAGAGAGAAAGAGTGAGATAGAGGGCAGGATTTGGAGGTAGCGAGTGGGGTGGGGCGAGAGTAGTAGGATGAGGAAGAAGAAAAGGCTCATGCCACGTGTCATGAATGCCACTACCCATGGCCATTTGACTGTATGTGAAAGGGGTTAATAATATCAATCTATCCAGCTGACTCACTTACCTCCCCGCAGGGCACTAAAATGGAGCAATAGCTCTCCAAAAACCATCACATTACACCTCAATAATGCTGCCACCACCAAGAATCATTTTAGCTCACCCTCAGGCCTTGGTCCCGTGTTTACTGAGAAAAATATGTAATTAACACCAAAAACCCAATGTAGCAAAATGTGTCAGAAAATGTGGCTAATCTCTTAAAAAAGGTACTAGTTTACGTTAAAGCCCAAAGTCAGCACTTATAAAATTTTAGACAGTGCTTGTTACAGAAAAGGAATGTTACAAAAACATACAATATCTATATGCAGGCAGTTTCATATAATAAAAAGATAAAAAAAAGAATGCCTAATACATTACCTCATACTAGACCCTTCAAGAGGTCGTGAGATTGAAATATGAGTATTTACGTGTTATTGATATAACACCCCTCTCAGATGAATTCTGATTTTGGCCCACCCAGGCATAATTTTTTCTTTAACCAAAAACAGACAAAAGGGCAAACCTCTTGTGGGTTTGTCTTATGTCCCACTCAATCTTTCCTTTTACCTTTTTATGGCTGGGAGAGAGAGAGAGAGAAAGGGATTTTAAACCCAAATGAATCTGATAGTATAACACACCCCATAATTCTCTCCATGCAACCCCTAGAATAATGCTACCTGCCGCATTGTGTTGTGATGATTTTAATGCAGACAGAAACACGAGAGTTTATCAAATTAATTTGTTGGTAAAGTATATCCACAACAGTACAAATATACCGACAATACACATACAGTACTTAACTAGGGAAACTGGGGATACCCTGGTGGCCTAGTTGCAGGGACCTTCTTGCATAGGTTTCCCCTGTGCTGCTTCCTGCATAGGGCCTACTTGTCAGGCCTAAGACCAACACTGGAGCTCTTCACCTGCAACTGAACTCAAAACTAGAGTTATATAATATATATATATGCAAAAGGAGAGAGCGCACGCCCCATAGCGTAAAAAAGTACATTTAATATTAAAAAGGAGGGAAAGGGAGGGGGGGAAGAAATGCACTCACAAGAGTAAAAAATCAATAAAGCAATTTGTGAATAAATCACCACCATCCGGTCTCTGTACTGCAGACGTCCGCAAGTAGAAGCTCCCTCAGGGCTGCATGGAAGTGGTAGCTGCTCACAGGAGGCCAGAGGTGTAATTCGCCGACAGAAATAAATCTGTAAATGTCCCAGAGATCGCCTCTCAAACTTGAATAGCCGCAAAGTGATCTCGCGCTCAGTGCGGCCTCGTAGTATATAGAAAGTCCAAAACGATATCATTAAAGTCCCAACAAAGTCCTCTGTTGCAAAGACGATGGAAGAATTGCTGTGCAGCTCCCACCATGCATGAAGGGTTATGTGGAGAAAAAACAACCAAAATTATGGTGCAGTATGTCAAACTAATATAACTGACAAAATGACCCCAAAAACACTAATGACAAAACAAGCAGACACAAACTAGACAAACATAGCAAGGCTAATAGTGATAAAAAGCTAATTATTAAAACAACATAATGAAGGGTTCCGAAGACAAGAAAATCGCCTGGTCCAGATATTGTAAATTGGGACCCTATCACACGATGTCAATTTGTAACAGGCAATGGAGATAAACGCTGTGCTGTCATCCACTGCCAGTGGTGGCCGGAGAGCCTTTCCTGTGATTCCCTACCTGGAGGATGCGCGTCACTATGGGCGGGCGGACCTCCAACGGATGTCACGTGACTGGAAGGCAGGACTTTCCCTCCCCAACTTCAAGCCTGGATCAACTGCAGTTGTCATTAGTGTTTGGGTCATTTGTCAGTTATAATTTGACATACTGCAACATAATTTGTTTGTTTTTTCTCCACATAACCCTTCATGCATGGGGAGCGTGCACAGCAATTCTTCCATCGTCTTTGCAACAGAGGACTTTGTTGGGACTTTAATGATATCGTTTTGGACTTTCTATATACTACTGAACTTGTAAGGCGCCGGTTTTCTTTTTCTTTACTATGTTACACAGTTTAGTTCACAATTAGATTTTAGTCACTATTAGGGTTTATTAATAATCAATACCCTGGCGCTACTATATTTGTTTCTTTTTTATATATATATATATGTATATATGGGAAAAAGAGCAACCCTTTGAGAAAGTCGCAGGTACGTGATGAAACGCGTCAGGGAGCGGTATTACGTCCCCACGCATGCGCATGACGGGCCGCATCGAGTGCAGATCAACATTGCGGCCAGCTGCTATAGGAGACACTGTTTGAACTCCAAAAGACTGGATTTGTTTGCCGAAAGGAGCCTCTGGAGTCCTGCACCAGCTACCATCTTCCTGCAGATTCAAGTGAGAGTTGGACTGCAGATTCTGGATGCTGACTGACCAGATTGGCGGTGATATATTTCACAAATTGCATGTTTTATACTTACCTTTGTGAGTGAATTTTCACCCCCTTCCATTTCCCCCCTCCCCTCCTTTCCAATAAATGTACAATTTTACGCTATGGGGCGTGCGCTCTCTCTTCTCTTTTTCCCATAGGTATCCCTTGGATGTGGTTCATTCTATTTGAGAGCTGCCGGAGATCCCCCCACACCAGTATTCATTGTTCTACTATTGAAGGACTTCTATTCAAAGGACTGGTTTACCACTTCTTTCTGCTTTTTCTGCATTTTAGTTGATGTGTTGTATAGTCTAAATTGTTCACTTATTGAGCACATAATCACAGTATATTCATACAATAATTTTTATAAGAATAATCCTTTAATTTTCTTATTGTCACCCACAATTGTTTAACACATCATTTATTGGCGCTACTTTATATTTTCTTTTTTTGTACACACACACACACACACACACACACACACACACACCGGAGTTCGGCCCTCCCACTACGCTTGGGTGACCTCCTCAATATTCCCCCCAATGGGTCCACCAACAGGTTGCGGGTGGGCTTGCGCCAGGAACGTACCCCCTTTTCGGCGAGACCACCGGGGGGCTCAGTGTCAAAGACCTGAATGGCCAGGGCGTCCAACTATCCCGGTGGGTCTGAAATCAGCGGGATCATCTCTCAAAAATCCCCCCGTGTAAACCCTTGTTATGAGTGGTCCCTTTTATGGAATCTGGAACTGGGCCCCACCCCGTGACCGCATTTTCAATCCACCGAGCCACTGCCGTTGGAGCCAACAATATGCGAACAGGGATGATCCTAGAAAAAACCTGAACCTTCTGGTGGCCCTTGAAGAAACTGGGTTTGTTTTCCTTTGGTTGTTTCCACGCCTGACCGTCAGTTCTTGTGAACCCTCCCCACACTAGTTGCCTGGAATGTCCCCCCGAAGGGCTACAAACTTCATTCGCTGGTTGAGGCCCAACCCCTGAAGTTGTGAGCGTTCTTTCCCCACGTCTGTTGGCCATTGGCAGTTTTTTCCCTTCGTCAGGATCCGCCTCTGTACCGAATTAAACGGGGCGGAATCTCCCCCCACTTAAATAATAATCTTTTCCTCAAACGCGACCCTTCGGGCGAGCCAAAATGAACGTCCTAAGGTATGGGCCGGGTTTTTTTCCCTAGGTTATCCAGGCAAAAAAACGAAAGTGTTTAAAACAAATCAAAGGGTTAGGGTTTTTTAATGGTTGTGGATAAAACACCTAACTATAAACACACATAACCCTTTTTACCTGTTATTACTCACTCACAAAAACCCAGACCCCTCCACAGTTTTTTTTAATAAATATTTATATAGTTAAAACATGTGTGCCGTGGGTGATTAAGTGAAAACCCACTCGGGGAAAAAAACACCGCAATGTCGTCACCAAGTCCAATGATCATTTGTTTTTTTGTTTTTTTGTCCAACATTCATTTTATTTTGTTTTCCCCTTCGTCCAATACGTCCTAGGGGACCTTTCCACGTTCCTCCTGGGTTTCCCATTTATTATTAATTTTTTTTTCTGGTCCCTGGTGCCCGCCCATGAAAGGGACAGCACACTGTCATGTATTGGCCCCGGTGGTGGGAAACCCCGCTGAGACCCCCTCAAATAGTGGGGGGTGGGTTGCGGAGAAAACTGAAGGCACGCCTGTGCTGCCTGGCCACATTGGGGGGGCTACTGAAAAGTTGGTTTTTAGGCCAGAAAAGGGCCATAGTGATCCCGTTTGGGCTCTAGGGGTGTCCTGCCCCCGGGTTTTGGGGTCTTCATATCCCGCCGTGGTGTTCGTGCGTGCCCGTTGGGGTGGGTCACCTCCTTGTATTTAAGATTTCTATGGTTTGCTTTTGATTCACATAATTACCCCGTAGCACAAAGCACAAACAACGTGGAGGTTAGCTAACAAATAAACAATTTGTATATACACCAAGCGAACAAAATATATGTTTTAAAGGTCAAACCTTTTTGACCTATAGGGGAAAGAGGATTCCCTGTCCACTCCCCAAAGCTTACAGTCTGGACAACAGCCATAAAGTGGGACTGTAAAAAGACACAAGGAAAATAGGCCGGTGGGTTTTTAGTCCCTCAACGCGAGTTGGATAAATCCAAACCATCGGGAAATACACGGGCGGCTGTGCGTGCTGCCAGGGATGGAAAAAATTTGGGAGGTCCCGGGAGTGATGGTGGGATACCAGAAAAGTGTCCCTTGGAAAATGATTTGTGTTTGCCTGGTGGAATACCTTGTAATGTCCCTTGTATGCCCCTTGGGGGAAGAGTCCACCTTTGGAGATTGGTTGTGGGTCGGCCAGGGTTTAATTCCAGTCAGGGGGTTTGCCGTTCAAAGGGAAGCAAGTCCCCCCTTTGGAGGCGGCTGCATTGGTGACAGAGGAAGTAAATAGAGGGGTGTGTGGGGGCCGACCCGCAGAATTTTTCAGATAGTAGCCCCCCCTTGCTTGTTGGGAAGACTACTTGGAAACATTACGGAAAGGCTGGTTTTTATATCCAGTAATTGGTTAGGTGGGCACCGTGGTTGCCCTGGAATTCCGCCCTCCCTATAGGGGTTACCCGGCAGGTGCACCAGCCATCGTTGAAACTTGCGCAAATCGTTTTTTAGAACAAGGCCGGTAGACCGGGCGAGGATGAAGCAGTTAGAGTGAAGGGAGCGATGTGGGGAAGGCCGCGAAGATATTTTTGGGGGACATCGGGGTGGTGTGTCCGATTTTGTCATTGGAGTGGGGGAGTAAAGAGCAGAAATCGGACTAGTTTTAGGAAGCAAAATTGACATGTATTGCAGGGGTTAGGGGTGTTACGCAGGGAGAGAAGTGCTGATTGTGGCGGAAGAGTTGTAAATCGGTGAGAAATCATTGGACTGAAGGGTGAGAGGATGCGGGGAACACAGTGGACCGGATTGAGGGGCGAGGGTGGGATACTGGGGAAACCCTAAAATAGAATAGGTTGGTTGGGTACAACTCGACAGTTAGGGTCGCGGGCGTCGGTTGGGGGGGCAGAAACTTTTTTATCCTTCTAAAATCTGTATTAACCTCCACCAAAACCCAATGTAAGCAAAATGGTCGAAAATGTGGCTAATCTTCTTAAAAAAGGTACTAGTTTACGTTAAGGCCCAAAGTCAGCACTTTAAATTTTAGACAGTCTTGTTACAGAAAGGAATGTTAAAAAACATACAATATCTATATGCAGGCAGTTTCATATAAAAAAAAAATAAAAAAAAGAATGCCTCTAACATTACCCATACTAGAACCTTCAAGAGTCGTGAGATGAAATATGAGTATTTACGTTGTTATTGATAACACCCCTCTCGATGAATTCTGATTTTGCCCCACCCGGCATAATTTTTCTTTAACCAAAAACAGACAAAAGGGCAAACCTCTTGTGGGTTTGTCTATGTCCCCTCAATCTTTCCTTTACCTTTTTATGCTGGAGAGAGAGAGAGAGAAAGGGATTTTAACACCCAATGAATCTGATGTATAACACACCCCCTAATTCTCTCCATGCAAACCCCTAGAATAATGCTACCTGCCGCATTTGTTGTGATGATTTTAATGCAGACAGAACACGAGAGTTTATCAAATTAATTTGTTGGTAAAGTATATCCACAACAGTACAAATATACCGCAATACACATACAGTACTTACAGGAAACTGGGGATACCCTGGTGGCCTAGTTGCGGGACCTTCTTGCATAGGTTTCCCCTGTGCTGCTCCTGCATAGGGCCACTTGTGGCCTAAGACCAACACTGGAGCTCTTCCCCTGCAAACTGAACTCAAAAACAGAGTTATATAATACTATATATGATGCAAAAGGAGAGAGCGCACCCCCATACGAAAAGTACATTTAATATTAAAAGGAGGGAAAGGGAGGGGGGGAAAATGCACTCACAAGAGTAAAAAAATCAATAAAGCATTTTGTGAATATCACCACCATCCGGTCTCTGAACTGCAGACGTCCGCAAATAGAAGCTCCTCAGGGCTGCATGGAAGTGGTAGCTGCTCCGAGGCCAGAGGTTAATTCGCCGACAGAAATAATCTGTAAATGTCCCAGAGTCGCCTCTCAAACTTGAATAGCCGCAAAGTGATCTCGCGCTCAGTGCGGCCTCGTATTATAAAAGACTTCCAAACGATATCATTAAGTCCCACACAAAGTCTCTTGTTGCAAAGACGATGAAGAATGCGTGTCAGCTCCCACCTGCATGAAGGGTTATTGGAGAAAAAACAACCAAATTATGGTGCAGTATGTCAAACTAATATAACTGGACAAAATGACCCAACACTACATTACAAAACAAGACGACAACTGACAACAATCCAGGCTAATAGTTTAAAAAGCTAATTTATTAAAACAACATTAATGAAGGGTTACCAAGACAAAGAAATCGCCTGGTCCGATATTGTACAATTGGGACCCTACCACAAGATGTCAATTTGTAACAGGCAATGGATATAACGCTGTGCTGCTCATCCCACTGCCAGTGGTGGCCGGAGCCTTCCTGTATTCCCTACCTCGGATGGATCCGCGTCACTATGGGCGGGACCTCCAGGCGGATGTCACTTGACTGGAAGGCAGGACTTCCCTCCCCAACTTCAAGCCTGGATCAACGGCAGTTGTCATTAGTGTTTTGGGTCATTTTGTCAGTTTATTGTTTTGACTACTGCACCATATATTTTTTTGTTTTTCTCCACTAACCCTTCATGCATGGTGGAGCTGCACAGCAATTCTTCCATCGTCTTTTGCAACAGAGGCTTTGTTGGGACTTAATGATACGTTTTGGACTTTCTATATACTACTGAACTTGTAGGCGCCGGTTTTCTTTTTCTTTACTATGTTACACAGTTTAGTTTCACAATTAGATTTTAGTCACTTAGGGTTTATTACTAATCAATAATCCCTGGCGCTACTATATTTGTTCTCTTTTTATATATATATTATGTATATATGGGAAAAGAGCAACCCTTGGGAAAGTGCCAGTACGTGATGAAACGCGTCAGGGAGCGGTAATTACGTTCCCCACGCTTGCGCTATGAACGGCCGCTCGAGTGCAGATCAACATTGCGCCAGCTGCTATAGGAGACACTGTTTGAACTCCAAAAGACTGGATTTGTTTGCCGAAAGGACCTCTGGAGTCCTGCACACCCTACCATCTTCCTGCAGATTCAAGTGAGAGTTGGACTGCAGATTCTGGATGCTGACTGACCAGATTGGCGGTGGATATATTTCACAATTGCATGTTTTATCCTTACCTTTGTGAGTGAATTTTCACACCCCCTTCCATTTCCCCCCCCCTCCCCCCTTTCCAATAAATGTACAATTTACGTATTGGGCGTGCGCTCTCTCTTCCTTTTTCCCATAGGTATCCCTTGGATGTGGTTTCTTCTATTTGAGAGCTGCCGGAGATCCCCCACACCATATTGCTTGTTCACTATTGAAGGACTTCTATTCAAAGGGACCTGGTTTACCACTTCTTTCTGCTTTTTCTCGCATTTTAGTTGATGTGTTGTATAGTCTAAATTGTTCACTTATTGAGCACATAATCACAGTATATTCATACATAATTTTAAAGAATAATCCTTTAATTTTCTTATTGCACCCACAATTGTTTAAACACATCATTTATTTGGCGCTACTTTATATTTCTTTTTTTTGTACACACACACACACACACACACACACACAAACACACACACACACCACACACACACACACACCCACACACACACAACACACACACACACACACACACACACACCACCACACACAACACCACCCCACACCACACCTATCCTAAAGAGAAAAAGCATGGCGTTATTTTAATGCCATACTGTTGCTGGACTATCCAATGTGATGGGTTCAATCGATTTTACACATGTTGCCTTAGTGACACCTACTGAACAGGAGGATGTGTTTCACAATAGGAACACTTTCATTTCATAAATGTGAAGGTGGTATGTCATGCCAACATGAGATTTCTTCATGTGGTAGTGGCTTACACAGGGTCCTGCCATGACACCTATATCCTATGTCACTCATCAGTCTTCCCAGACATTCAAACTGGTACACTCTAGGGCAGTTGGATGGTGGGTAAGTAACACCATGTTTGTAAGGGTACATACAGGGAAAGAATGAACCAAAACAATGAGACAAAGAAAACTTTCATACCTTCAAAATCACACTCAAACTCTAGAAACCTTAACTGGAAAAACGACATTAAAAGAGAAATATATTTCCCTTCCCCTCATTCCAAAACAAGACAATACAGTTTACTTAGAGTTGCACATTATTCCATATAAATACTTATTCTGATTACTACTTGTGCATTAAGTAGCCACCATAAATATTTACGAAAACTACCAAAATGTATTTTATTAATAATACTAAAATGGTAATAATATAAGAAAAGTACCTAGACAAATTATCACACAAAGAGACATATAAATATAAAAGAACCTGGCTGGGTATAATAAGAATACCAAATAAATTAATATTCTCTGCTAAAAAACTGAATGTCCCAATTAAATTAATATTTTTGAATTATCAGAGGATATCAATATTTAAACATACCAGGAGTGTACTGATGAGTCCTTAGTATTGCATATATCAAAGACAAGTACAGTATCCTTCCTTAGTGCTGCGAAGCTTGGTACAGTATTACTTATCTGAAATTATGGCATTCCTGTTTCTGCTCAAGAACATTGCCTGCACGGTAACTGGTAAGTGCTGCGTATTGTATGAGGTGCTGCTTGGGAAATAGCTGTGTGCTGCACTTATACTCGGCCTCTCCACCTGGAAGTTGTATCCTGTTGTCGGCTCCTTCTCTCCCAACAATTATCACAGGTGTTGTGCTGCTCTGTTATGTTAGCTCAACTTGATCGCTTATGCTGCTCACTTCGCATGACAGGTAAGCCTCTGACTTCAATTAACCTTTAGTGAAATCATACAGTAGGCTGTTCTGCCATGAAGAAGTTGATTCACATAATATAGTGATGTGGTGCCTAACGTAATCTTTGTTCTTAATAAAATGCGCTTTCATTATTCATATGACGCAGGATATGGCAGCGAAACATGGCTTCTAACACCAGTTGCTAGCCCTGTGAGTCCTGCAGAGAACTGGTATAATGAGGCACATATATCCGCTTGCTCAGTCATGGACATTGAGAGTGTTAAAAGATTGTTTCATACTGTAGATATTATGTCTGGATTTATTCTAGCATTGTTCTATAATACTCAGATGCAAAAGTCTTTGAAATAATAATGGCTTGCTGCATTTTAGGCAAAAGTCAGACACTAAGGAATGTCATATTTTAATACTTTACATGTAAGTGTTAACGTGTTGACATTACATATGAACACACCTGAGAATTTTGTTAATTTAATTCACAATAAATTAAAATATGTAATTCTCTCACTCATTCAGTACTCCAGTGCTATTCACAGAATCCACGACTTCAAGGAAAAGAGCTGCCTCGGGTGGTAACTAGATGTCTGAACTGCTCAAAGGCCACACAATTGCTCATACTGTAGCACTTGCTATGGCAGTGCCACATGTTCACACTCCAGGGTCTGACATTTACTCAGATTCCTGGGGTTCGATTGTTTGTCCCCTCTACCTGCTTGTGTTGCAGTCTCCTCCCCATCATTTATGCCCTCCTCTCTTCAGCCAGCCCACTATTTTACTACCAGCCACCTCCTTCTTTACTACCCAACTTCTTCACTCCTCAGCCATCCCACTCCTCTGTTCCCCAGCCATATTCATAGTTTCTTTCCCACTCTGAGTCTCTCACCCACTCTCTGTCTCTCACTCACTCATGCAATTTTGATCCAATCATGCAATTCTAGTAGCCTCGATTATCTTATTGAGGCTCTGGAATTGTGATTTTTTTCAAAGAATCTTCTTGCCAGCAATAGCTGGCGTGAAGCTGGTGAGAAGGGTTGCGAGAGAGGTACTTAGGGAAAAAAATCATTTTTCCTGCATCGGATTGATGCCGGGGGTCTCATTCACAATGAATATCAGTACCGGAGACCCCCGGCATCAATCCGATGCAATAAAAATATATTTACAGGCAGCTTCATTACCTTAGTGGCTAACCGCATTGGCATGCTATAGTGAGGCATTTAAAGTGAGCTTTTAAGTGAGAAGATATAGTTAGACTATAGTTATATAGTACCGTACCGACGAAACGCGTAGAATCCTGTGTTCAGCATCCAGTCTGTGCAAGTCACAGTTGCGAAGTCCTGGCAGCCGGAATCCCCCTTACAGCACTTCCCCCACAGCCCTGCGTCAACCGATGTGACGTTGATGGGACAGAGAAGCGAGGG
This sequence comes from Ascaphus truei, assembly GCA_036426205.1. Lineage (NCBI taxonomy): Eukaryota > Metazoa > Chordata > Amphibia > Anura > Ascaphidae > Ascaphus > Ascaphus truei. The sequence goes on along the minus strand of WSYH01004527.1, from coordinate 29,276 downwards.
AAGAAACACACTGTGTACCGGTGAATTGCTTTATCTATCGGATTTCGTACAATNNNGACTGTACCTATTATTCCTTATGTGAGTGCATAGCCATATGTTTTATCTGTGATGATCTCCAATACATTTTAAGACGTTATTGCGCAATTTTGGTATTTCTTATTATTTCTGGGTATTCGTGCGGTGGTGGAGAAAAAGTGAAAGGGGTCTACACCTGTGGATATCCATGTTCATTGCTCTAAACAGAGAGAGGAGTGTCTCTGTAATGCCTGATTTTTGAAAGGAAAATTGTGAGTGGAGTGGAGTGGATTACCTTTTTCACTAGAAAGAAAGAATTGAGACTATGTTGCCATTATTTTTCTTTTTCATATAATCACGTGAACATTGGCACTCCCCTGAATCTTTGAGGAATTCTGCAATCAAAAAGACTAAGAGAACAGTCTTTACAAGGGTTTTGAGTAGCTTTACTATTAGCACCTTTTACACTGGGTGGTGGATTTATCACATGATTAACTAATAGATCACAGTTCACGTTGTAATTGAATTTATAGATAATATTTCTGTCATATGCTTTTAAACACATTGTTACACATATTTCACTTTTTTAGGACATTGTTATAAGTAAGCGCCGTTGCAATCACATTTTTTTCAATAGTGTACTGTGTAAGGAAAATTAAACCGCCCCAGTCAAGCCCTAAAGTTCTCCTCACTAGAACATTTAGAAACTTTAACCCACAACAGTTTCTGGATGACCTTACCAACTGCCCTTGGCACAGAATCAATTTAATTCCGGACCCTGATTCTGCACTCGACTATTTCCAATCCAAGTTCTTAAAACTCTGTGATACCCATGCTCCACTTCGCAGAATAAGGGTACAGGGGCCCACCTTCCATGGGTAACACCTGACCTTATAGCACTCTACCAGTTCAGGGATGCCTTGTGGAAAATCCACAAAGTAACTGGCACTACCAAGGATTTCAATCACTACAGATGCATGCGGAACATGTGCACAAGGCAAACAAGGCATGCAAAAGCACAATATTACTCTGACAATCTCCTCCAGAACACATCAAACCCAGCTAACTTCTGGAAGGTTATCAACAACATATTCCAGCCTTCTAACCACCAACAGCCAAGTAATATCACTAAGGGCGATATTACTCTGACAAACCCCACTGACATTGCAAATGCATTCAATGATACTTTGTGGTGAGTGCTACTAACTTATTAGCGAAAAGCAACCCAAACCACAAACCTGAATCACATCTTGGGAGTACCCACATAGCCCCACCCCCTCCCAACACTGCCCACACTTTTCAATTTGGGCCAGTATCCGAACAGGAGATTACACAAGCGCTCCTCAAATTAAAACTAAGCAGCCAATGTGGACCTGACTTACTACAATCTAGGTTCCTAAGACTTGGTGCCCCAGCCATTGCCAAACCAATTGCTTCCATAGTCAACTCTATCCTGTCTGCAGGCCATATCCCTAAGACCTGGAAAGCTGCCAGAGTTGTCCCAATCTTCAAAAGTGGGGACAAAAACACTGTCTCAAACTACAGGCCAATCTCCCTTCTCCCAATCCTATCCAAAGTAATGGAAAAATTTGTCCACTCCCAATTAAGCGATTACTATAACAAGACAAATATCCCTAGCCAATTCCAATCTGGCTTTCGCCCCAAACACTCTACCGTAACTACCCTGCTAAAAGTTTGCAATGAAATCTAGTGTGGAATGGAACGGGGTCAACTCACTGGTGCAGTATTCCTATATTTTGCAAAGGTTTTTGATACTGTTGATCATGCTATCCTGCTTAACAAACTCCAGAGCTCTGGAATAGGGAAGCATGCCTTAAACTGGTTTCAGTCCTACCTATCAGGTAGATCCTAACATGTGTCCATCTCTGGCTCTAACTCTAACCCCCTGGACATCACCTGTGGCGTCCCACAAGGCTCTGTTCTGGGGCCCCTACTCTTCTCAGTGTTCATCAATGATCTTCCCACAGCTTGTCAGGAAGCCTCAATACATATGTATGCAGATGACACAATCCTATATGCACACAACCATAGCCTCTCTGACCTTCAACACATACTTCAGTCTGATTTTCTCAGACTCGAAAACTGGATTTCCCAAAACAAACTGTTTTTAAACACTGACAAGACTGTAACATTGGTATTTGGGACGAAGACTAAATTTTTAAAGCTTCCAGCGACTGAGCTCCAGATTAGAACCAACACTAACACCACCCTAACTCCTGTTACTAGTTTTAAATACCTGGGCATATGGTTTGACTCCCACTTAACATTCGGGATGCACATTGATACCCTGACAACCAAGACCTATGCCAAACTAGGGGTACTTTACAGGAACAAATCCTCCCTAAGTCTCCTGGTCAGAAAACGTATCGCACAGCAGATGCTAATGCCAATTATTGACTATGGAGACATAGTATATGGCTCAGCACCTCAAACCCACCTTAGCAAACTTGACACCCTCTACAATTCAATTTGTCGTTTTGTTCTCCAATGCAACTATAACACACATCACTGCGAAATGCTGAAAGAACTAGACTGGACATCACTCGAGTACATACAGTACAGTAATTGGCAACATTACTATTATTCAGATATGATAGTAGTGCATTTACCCATTCAAAATAAAACAATATACAGCAGCATAAATAAAGTAAATAAAACTTTCACTTACCCCTGCCAGGATGAAGGGTGTCCTCATCATCATCCTCCACATCCTCCACAAATATTTATCTGTACCCTAAAGGGGCACATATACAGTAAATACATTAGCAGTCAATGGGCAAGCAAAAACATAAAAAGAAAAAAAATACAAAAAAAGCCTGAAAAAAGAAATTTGCAAACATTCAATATTTGTCTTATCTTTAGAAGTCTTCACACGCCAATTTTTTTTTCTTTTTTTTTTTTTAATAGTTTTTTATTGGGTTTACAAACATTAAACAACAACATTACAATTCAGGATAAAATAATAATAATAATAATAATAAAAAAACTTACAAGATACACAGAAAAACATACTTTTACACAAAATTGTTTTTAGTATTGGACATCATACATAAATTTTCCATTTTCAACACATTAACACACCTAATACTAAAAAGAAAAAACAGATAATAGCATTTTCAAAGATTAACATCAAAGCTATCACCACACAGCCTCCTTACAGAATCTGGCATAAAATTCCCCATTTATTATCTCCCCCATCAACAATATACTATCATATTTCATTAAGGGTGAAATTATCTGTGACTGATCGCAATCATTCTGAGGAGACTCCAACAGGTATGCTCAAATATCTGTATGATTGAATCCCTATCCTGCTGCGACATTGGGCCACATGGAGTAAGCAGCGAATAGCCACTTATCGCCAAAAAAGTCAACTGCTATTCAGTAAGTCCTGATAAATCAGTGATAAGAGAGTTTTTCAGCAAATTGGTTTGCCGGGAAAAAAAAATCGCCAAATGCGCTGCGATAAGCCATTTATCGCCAGTTTGTCAAACTCGTGCTATTCTAGTAACCCCGACTAGCTTATCGAGGCTAATCGCCGCTCTAGAATTGCTATTTCCTCTCCAAATCCTCTCACCAGGAAAAGTTGGCAAGAAGGTGGTGAGAAGCTGCTGATAAGTGGCTAGGCGGCACTTAGAAAAAAATGCATTTTTCCTGCATCGGATTGATGCCGGTTGACTCCGTAGCTGATATCTATTAATATCAGCACCGGAGACCCCGGCATCAATCTGATGCAGGAAAAATGCATTTACAGGCAACTTCATTACCTTAGCGGCTAACCACTAAGGCAATGAAGGGGTTAAAGTACAACAGCAACTTTATTGGGGGAAGAGGGGTTGAGTGAAGGGGGTACTTGGCCATTAACTCACCTCTCTGCCCCCAATAAACATTACAATGTGTAATAAGCACCAATACATAACCCACCTCCTGTAACCCACATAAAACCTTTATTTATTTATTTTAACATAGGATTGATAACATAGGCCAGCAGGTGTCCCCGTGTGGTCCCCATGGGTGTCTGGGGTCCTCAAGTGGTCCCCGCGGGTGTCTGTGGGCCCTTGGGAGGTCACCTGGGCGCACCAGGGGGTCCTCAGGTGGTCACCCTGGGGTCGCAAAAGGAAGGCTGTACCTGGGCGCTCTTAAGTAAATGGAATAAAATAAATAGTGCAATACTCAATATACAATGCACCGTAAACCCCAATAAATAGGTGCAAATTGATGTGCAATAGTGATAGCATTATATGTGAAACTAAAACTTATATAATTATAACCTCTAATTATAATCTTAATATATAAAATCGAAAGGTTAGTGCTATCTGCGGTGAATCTGATTGGTCCTCAGCCTCTGGCCAATGAGATTGGTGGGTCTGACGTCACCCAACTGCCACTCTCTTCCCCCTTGGACACACACACGCACGCACACACACACACACACACACACACACACACACACACACACACACAACTCTCTCCCCCTCCCCGGCGCTCAGCTCCTCTCCTCCCGGCGCTCACCTGTCTTCCCTCCCCGGCGCTTCAGCTCTCTCTCCCTCCCCCCCGGCGCTCAACTCTCTCTCCCTCCCCGGCGCTAAACCTCTCTTCCTCTCCCCCCGGCGCTCAACTCTCTCTCCCTCCCCGGCGCTCACTCTCTCTCCCTCCCCCCCGGCGTCTCACCTCTCTCTCCCTCCCTGGCCTCAACTCTCTCTCCCTCCCCTGTGCTCACCTCTCTCTCCCTCCTCCGCTCTCTCCTCCCTCTCTCCTCTCCCTCCCGGCGCTCACTATCACCTCCCTCCCCGGCGGGAACAGGCAGTGGCCGGCAGGCAGCACTGCCTCCTGGCGCTAAGATGGCGGTGCCCGGAAGGAGACCCCCTTCCTCCCTCGTGGCGCCGAGTGCTAAGATGGCGGCGCCCGAAGTAGAGGTAGGTCGCGTGTGTGTCTCTCCCCACTCTCCCACTTCCCCCACCTCCCAGAGCCAGCTCTCTACGCTCAAACATCCCCGAGGACAGAGGAGGGCGGCAGGAGTTAATACCTCCTTTGTGGCAGCGGGAGTCAGCGGAGGCCACGAGGGAGGAAGAAACATGGCAGCCCGAGGAGCGCGGCATGCTGGCGGTGGAAATGCAGGGGAGGAATCCATGCCTTTGACGCCCCCCTGCCTTGACGCCCCCCCCCTGCCTTTGCCCCCCCCCATGCCTTTGACACGCCATGCTTTGACGCCCCCCCTGCCTTTGATGCCCCCCCTTCCTTTGACGCCCCCCTGCCTTTGATGCCCCCCCCCTGCCTTTGACGCCCCCTGCCTTTGATGCCCCCCCTGCCTTTGATGCCCCCCCCTTTTTTTGATGCCCCGCCTTTGACGCCCCCCGCCTTGAGACGCCCCCCCTGCCTTGACGCCCCCCTGCCTTTGACGCCCACCCCTGCCTTGACGCCCCCCCCCGCCTTTGACACCCCCGCCCTTTCACGACCCCCTCCTGCCTTTCACCCGCACCCCCCCTGCCTTTCACGCCCCCCTCTTGCCTTTCAACGACCCCCCCTACCGCCTTTTATGGCCCCCCCCCTGCCTCCGGGCAATGCCGGGTATATCAGCTAGTCAAATATAACCATCCTCACCAAGTGAAAAATATGTTTTAAGGTACAGTAAGATCAGCAGCTCAAACAACTCTTATGGACCATCCTCTGGTCCCGAAAACAGCATCGGATATCCAAGAATAAGTTGCGCTCAAGTGATCAAGGTGATGTAATATGTAAAGAAATATTTTTTATATAGTGATGACAATAAAGATATATAGTATATTTGTGAAAAAAATGTGTAGGTCCCACTCACAGATGATATAAGTAGTTTAGGCAGATCAGAGATAACTCTCTCTGACGAGAGCTCAATGGTCAGTAGCCCGCTCATATTGGTCTCTGTTTACCGTGTGTCTCCGTTGTTTATCAATCGAGTAGCGAAAGATGAAATACCCTTATGGAATTTTATGTTCAAAATATAGATGTATGGCACATACAATGATGTTAGCAATTTCCACTCAGATTTTAAAGTATGATAATAATAGCATGTTTCTTGTATAGCGCTGCTAGTTTTACGTAGCGCTTTACACGAACATTTTACAGGCATAGGTCCTCTGCCCATGGAGCTTACAATCTATTTTTTGGTGCCTGAGACACAGGAAGATAAAGTGACTTGCACAAGGTCACAAGGAGCTGACATGTGAATTGAACCAGGTTCCCCTACTTCACCTCAGTGCCGGTCAGTGTCTTTACTCACTGAGCCACCATTCAGTTAGAGTACACCTGATCTCTGGTTTCTTTGCCGATTTCTGCACGATATACCGATCTTTCCGCAATCGTCACTCACGATGACTACCAGCAGATGGCGGCTAGACATCTTGCAATCACACGGTTGCCAGCAGTTTAGATCCGGGTCCACATTCAATGCGTTTCCGACGACAATTCTTCAGAAAGCCTTGGCGAAACGTGTTGAATTCCATTCCCCTGGGTGTCTGTGGGTGTCCTGTGGGCCCTGGGTGGTTCCCATTAGTGTCCATGGGCCTCCAGGTGGTTCCCACGGGTTCTGGGGGCCCTCGAGTCGTTCCCACGCATGTCAGAGCGCCCCACAGGGGTGAGTCCATTTTGGAAAGGATGTGACGTCATCCAAAGGGAGTCACATGGTCAACTACAACCAATCAGATTGGAGATATAGTTCTCACAATCTCATTGGCTGAAGTACAATGTGTTGGCAGCCATGTTGATTTTGTGACATCATGTTAAAGGGAAAGGAAAGCACAGCCATTCTGATTGGCTGGCTTCACTCCCTTTACATGATGTCACATAAAAAAATAGGCACATGGTTTTCACAGCCAATGATGGCGTGAGAACCATATGCCAATCAATGTGATGTCACAGACCTTTAAAAGTCCGTGCGCCTCATTTGACGCAAGAAGTCATGGAGGGGTGACCTCCTCCACAATAGGATTACAATAGTTACAGATAAGATGAACATGGATTAAGATACAGAAACAGATGAAGAAGATACAGAAGAAGAAGAAAGCTAGAAGACCCCAAAATGGATTACAATTAACAGATGAAGATAAAGAAAGAAGAAAAAGGACTTTGGATTTACCTGGTGGGCTTGATTTTTGGATTGTGGATTGGTTCGAGGGTTTGCTGATATCCAAGGAACGGGAGTGAAGAAATATAAAGGCAAAAAAAAATTGAATGTATGTTATTTCATTTACAGGTTTTTCACACTGTATTTTTATTGGTATGGATTTTTTTAAATACATTCATTGCTAATAGTATTTATATAGAGCCCCTTTAGGGATATACATACATACAGTAAGAAACAATGGTTGTTTGCAAAATTGTTGCTTATGGGTTTTTATATGTATTTTCGCTCTTTTTCTTTTCAATCTCTATCTATGTTTTGCATTCATGTTGTATTATGTAATTTTTGGTGGTGTTTTTAAATGTTTATTTCATGGTTTTTTGATGTTTGCATTTAATAGTGATTTGATTTTCAATGATGTTTTTATTTGGAGAATTATTTTATTTATTGATGTTTTTGTTTTGGTGTTGGAATAGTTCATTTCTGGTGTTAATTGTTTTTTTATTAATGATTGGTTGTAATTTTGTTTGTGTTTACTTGTTTATTTTTGTTTATTTGGTGATTGTTTGGAATGCATTGGATTTTGTTGGTGATTGATTTTTTTTGTAGGTTGACCATTGACTAGCATAGTGTTAAATCATGCCCTATTATATGGGCATGAATGTACCCACTGCCAATCACATATGTGTTTTGGCATTTGTAAAGTGTTGATTTTTATATGTAATGTGTTGTATTTTGGGCCTGTTTTTTTGTAGCTTCCCCATTTATTGCTATAGTGTTAAACCATGCCCATATTATATGGGCATGATGTACCCACTGTACCAATGACTGGTGGGGGGGGGGGGGTAGTTGCGCTGGGGAGTGGTTAGGCCTCCATGGTGGGTATGAGGAGGGTGGGGTAAACCCCTTAAATACTATACGGTTTATAACCTCTATGGTGATTTAAGGGGTTAGGCCTTAGATTGTATTTTTGTATGTTTCTTCTGGCATCGGAGGACATGGCCTGCAGTATGCTTGTTGAGGACGCCCTTCATGGTGGTAGGGTAGGTAGAATGTTTTTTCTTTACTTTATTTATGCTGATTAAATAATGGGCAAATGACTATTATCCATACCTGGATAATAGTTATTTTGCCCATTACTGTACAGTGTATGATGTGTTTGGTGGTGGGAAGTGTATTTATTGAATGTATGCCATCTACTTTATTTTACAACACGGGTTGGTACTGTAGCCAGCGGGGACCCGTGGGGACACCCGAGAGGCCCATGGGGACTACCTGGGACACCAAACACCCATGGGACCCGAGACCCCAGATGCCAACAGGAACCACCCAAGGACCCCTGACACCCATGGGACCACCCAGGGGGACCCTGTAGTCGTGGGGATGACCCGGGCACCCTGTGGACCTCTATGTCGTGGGGACGACAGGGACCCCACCAGACACCCCTCGAACCACCCAGGGACCACTTGTCGGCCCACAGACACTCTGGCGGGACCACCTGAGGCCCACAGACACCCACAGTATAGCTGAGGACTCCCTGACGTCCTAGGTGACAACCGGAGGCCCCACAGACACAAGGGACCAGCTGAGGACCCCCGACACCCATGAGTTCACCACCGGGACATCTGCATGTCTATTATCAATGCTGTGTTAAATAAATAAATAATTTGTTTTATGTGGGGGCACCGGGGGTTGTGTATTGGTGGTTATACATATTTTAATTTTATTTCTAGTGTATTGTAGCAGGGGGTTCTCTGGAGCAGAACTGTATTGATTCAGGTCCAGGGACCCCTGTTTCCCAGATACAGGCCCCGTTATGGGGTGCCGATATCCCCATGCACTGTTTAAAAGTCCCGCTTCACGTGACCGACATTTAAACGCATAGGAGATACCGGCACCCCATATCTGGGCCTGTATCTCTGGAAGACAAGACCCCCTGCTTACATACACTAGTATTAAATTTTTTATTAAAACACTGCAATCGCTGTAGAATATGCACAGGGAATGTGGCTCTCTGTGCACTCGCAACAGATCGCACGGGGGGACATTTGAGTGAGGCGAGATTAGTTTCTCTGCCTCCGCGAGCGGTTTAGACATTTTCCTGCCACACGGTTTGATTGGTTTCAGATTCTTTCTAATACCGTGAAATCAAATGACAAACCGTTTGTTGGAACATGCCAAACCTTGCGAAGTAGCAGCAAACTAATCGAGGCTACAGCATATGCCCCTGTTCTCACACACTCTCAATCTCTCAATCTCTCTCTCCAAAATGATAGATGGCAAATGGACGACATATATTAGTTGACAAATACAGTACACACTCCTACTAACACCCATCCTAAGCAACTCACTATAATAAACACTAACCACAGAAAAAAATCACAAACCTACACACCGTCTCACACCAACAGCAACTAGCACCAATCTTAACCAACAATAAAAGGGACACAGTAACAACCTATATAATCACACCACAACAATCAAAAGTTGGCAGCAGACTAATGTTTACACAATCACTATTGTACGATACCAGTGAATCACAAATAAAGCCTTTTTTCCGAAACTTTCAAATGAATAAAAATCAAAGATGTTCCCCCCAATTTGCCTTTTCCATGAAGCACCCAAAGGGTTAATAAGGTTGAGTTTAATTAACAAGAACCTTTCTGTACTAACAGTAACAGTAATCCTTGGTACTCGGGTACTATCATTGTGAAAATACTTAAATGAGCTTTCATTTGCAATGATTCCCTTTGCTGAAGTACCAATGACAGCTTTATCAATTTCTTCTATGGAGAAATGCAGATACTGTACAAGTCACTTTGGATTTTTACATTGGACGTAACCAATTGAAAACACATTTTGTAACTTCAACAATGTAGAAGGTTTTGTCACATCAAAGGGGTTATTTACCTTGCTTGTTTTTATAGTTTCCCTGAGAAGTAGAAGTTAAAATGAAATATAGTATTACAAATGATGAATTGAATACTCTACCATGTTAATATGCAACATATAAATCATTACCTGACAGTCAAGAACAGACCATGTATTCATATTACTGATTACATTAAGTAATCTTTATACACATAGTAATAAAAAGAATTCAGCATACTAAAATTTTAAACATATGACCAAAATGGTTTTTATTTTTTATTGGCTTAGTAAAGTCTAGTGTGACTAAAACATCCTTAACTGTATTTGTTTTAAGACCAGAACTTTTTAAGTGATTTTTTCCTTCCCAAATCTTCAAAATCAGCTTCTACTTTGGAGCACTCTGCAGCACTTAAGGGAATATTTTGAAGATACACAACAATATAAGTGAACTATAACTATAAAGAAAGAATGCAAATTGCAAAAACATCTATCCAATTTTACTTTTGTGAGTGCACATATTGCAGGACTTTATTTTGAGTTTTTAAAGCCGGAGGGAGAAAATTAAAACTTCTGTACGAGGCACGACGGTAAGCTTTAATTGGGAAAACAAAACAAACAAAGCATTTAACTTTGTCTATGGATTGGTGTTGAATAAGTTATGTACTGACTCTGTGGCGTTGAGGCCATATTGATTAGTACAGTACACAACTGGAATGTGTATCCCCTCACGTAAGATGACTGAATAAAGTCCAGGTTTTGGGGGGAAAGCCTCTAGAATTACTGAGACTACAAGGTAAAAGCTTCAGAGATTTAATGAAAAACTCTCGGTGACAGATAATTATTTTTATGTAAACATCTTTTTTTCCCCCCAGAAAATCAAAACCAGTCCTTGTTTGGATGCTGTGCAAGAATAAAAACAGAAAAGAACAGTGAAATATCTAATCTTTTTGGTTGAATTCCTGCATATTTGCTCTTCTGTGGACAAGTCTTTTCTTACAACGTGATCTAAACCGATGAAGCAGGATGGAATCTATTTAAATTTTTAAAAGGACACAGATGCTTTTCATGTTACCCTTTTATAATTACCTAAGGTTCTGGGGTTCATCCGGCATTCAACTTCTAATGATTTATATATTTGTACAGCAGGGCCCAGTCATGCGGGCGGGTTCTGTTCTAAGACCCGCCGCAGGCTGAAAATCGCCGGAAAGTGGAACCGGCGATTGTTATTATGTGCGCAGCGCAGACTGGCAATGTGCCTTTCTAACGCTTGCCAACATCGACCAAAACCCTCCATTCTACGTATTTGTACCCTGGATCGGCCCGTTCTGCGCATGCGGAGCATGGCGGCCCCCTTCCTTTACCACACCAGGATATCGCCGAAAAGACTGGAGTGCCGAAAAACGGGGCCTTGCTGTATTAAAATAATATTTTAGTGCAATATTAAATAAAATGGGTATTATATCTAATAGAACAAATTTCTTATGATGCTTGGGTGTGCAAACTGACCAACACTACTTTTGGGGGGGGGGGGGGTCTCAACTAAAGAACATTGCAATTCAATATAAAATATTAGATGGAGGATATTTATTTTATTTCTTTATAAAATGTTTTCCAGGAAAAATACATTTAGAGCTATCTTTCTTTCCAATATTCCTGGGCTCAGAGTTATGATGACAATACTGGTTACATTTTATGAAATGTTATGCTTACAGACATTTCACGGACATTAAACACAATCTACATTATGGTTGTATATGCAGTTTACTGACATATTAAAATGTTGGACAATAGAAGTCTTGCAAGAACTTTGACTTTGAAGTCTTTGAGAGTCTGGTAGGTTTTACAGTCGTCAGTGCACGGTAACAGAAGGAAGTGTTACTGGATTCTTAGTTGGACTCCTCAATTCTTTCAAAGCAGGATCTGTAATTCAAATCTCAGTAATGTTAGAAGTGTACCTCTTCTCATAGAACTCTAATACGTTGTTGATGATTGTCCTAAAATTTGTATTTTGGGGAGAGAAAATATATCTGATTTCACAGTATGTGATCTTGAATTCCAACCACTAAATGTATATTAGGTTCTAATACAAATTCTGACAACTTGTAATGAACAGTGGTTCTGGTGAACTACAGATGCACGCAAACAGTATCCGAACACTTGCTTTTAAAATCTGGGCAATCTCCCAGTATTTCTGCAACATTTCTGTGACTTTTCTGCAAACAAATGTTGCAGCATTACTGGGAGATTGCCCCAGATTTTCCCAGGCAAGTGTTCGGATACTCGTGGTCTTCATCAGTACTTTCATTCTAAAAGAACATCATCTCATCTTAAAAATGGGAAATCATGTACAGTACAATGGCGGCCCGCCTTTAACCTCCTGCGGCCGTTTCTCCGCGATTTAAAAATCGCGGGCAAATGTGGCCATTTTTGTGCGCCGCGGGCACTTTTGTCTAGCGCTATATCGCCTATCTGGTGAATGCGGGACGCGGGGCCAAGTCCGCGGAAACGAAAACATCCCCAAATTTTTTCGGGGATGTAGGAGTTTAAAGGGGCCTCGCGGTATATGTTAAAACAAAATCAAAAAGTTGGAACTGATATTTTAACTTGCTCCTAACTGTCCTCTTAGTTATTTATTTTGTTTGAATTGGTAGTGTGTGAACTAGTGCAAATGGACTAGAATGTATTTATTCAAATACTTAAGGCACTCCCGAGACAACATAGCAGGGTGATTATAGTGCTTTTTCTTTAAACCATCACGATGATCTTTTAAATTCCAAACCACAACAAAACTCTGTTAAAACTTATTTTCTGGATTCAGTCAGGACATTGATTACAGTCTTGCTCCTCAACACACTTCCGCCCCCACAACAAAGATAAAATGATTACATGAATATATTTAAAATGATCATATAAACCACAAATAGAAGATTTACAAGTCCTGTACTTCATAGTAGTAGGGGAACAAATCATGGGAGAAATTAACTAATTCTGCTCAGATTTACTTTACATACTGTACTGATGTGTAAAATATCTTAACTTGCGCATTACCGACTTAATTGTTTCAGAAAAAATTCCAGAATTCTAATATGTTAGGCTACATACATTACAGTTGTGGTTATTGGGTATAGCAGTAGGCTATATTTAAGTATGGCATAGGGCGTTACTAAATGTTTGAAACTTGTAACTTACATAACAATATATGTAATATATTATAAATTTTCAATAATTGCCCAATACCAGGATTATGGCACTCACAATTTAAAAATAATAACAAGCAAGTACTCACACTGTGAGATTTCACCCGTTCCTCCGTTGTATACCCTAGATCCACCCGTGTATGGAACCGCCAGAACCCCTGCCACAGACCGGGACTAGGAGCGTGCTCCACACTAGTTCACTGTCCTGGTCAAAGTCTCGCGATAGCAGTCGCGACACGTGAGGCATGCAAATTGCAGTGTATCATGTCCCAGTGGTAGAAAGAGTCACGAAGGAGTAAATTTAGTTTGTGCATTTAAGCCCCACGCTGGCAAAGTTTATTTTTATTTTTAATTATATTTTATTCCATACCTGATATCCACATACCCAAGTGAGCGCAGCAGCATAATTGTTTTTCATATATATATATATATATATATATTATATATATATATATATAGAGTATATAATATGATATATTATATTATTATATATATCTATATTATCTACTATATATAGTATATATATATATAATATATATTATACATACATATTATAACAAACAAGAATAGACTTGCGCTCCTCAGGTGTAAATCAGACTAATTACCAATGATTGTATTAAATGGATATCAAAGGTGAATGGCAAAAGTGAATGCAACATTATTATGGATAATTGACTCCACTAATAAAAATACATCAATATTTATATAAAATGCTGAGTGCAATGTTTAAAAAGCTGCTGTAAACACAAATATATGCCAGTGAACAATACAATATAATAAAATGGCATGTGTTTGGTAGTTTGACTACTGCACTAATGAATCCCTCATGAGGATACTAATGTAATGATGAATGGAAAAATACAGAAAAAATGACACTAAGTTGGTCAAAGATAAAAAAAAAATAAAATAAAAATGAAAAATGTGAAAAATGTAAATATATCACCAAACCAAGGGCCATGCTAGGATCTGGCTGCTCTCATCAAGGCCAACAAACTCCCAGAAATCTGTGAACAACAGAAAAGAAAGCGCCCGATCCTAGTGCCAGCATGAAAAATAACAATTTAATAAAATGAAATTGATAAACCAACAATGCGAACTCACAAACACAGGATAATAATGCATATAATGGTATACTCATTGCCAACCGCCCACGTTTGTGCCTTGGATGGCGCGCCCCTCTCTCTGTCTGGTTTTCTCAGCTCTGCTGAACGACATCCAGCAGGGGATACAGGAAAAAGCTCACCACAATTGTGCCCGGAAGTCCTCCACAATGTTTATGTTCCGGATATGAGGTCTGCAGTCCGTGACCCCGCATGCAGGGTGCTGATCGAAAGTCTCTCTCTGCAACTCCCAAGGCATCCGTAATGAAGTGGGCAGTGAGGATAGAGTCAAAATGTATATCACGGTGTGACAGCAGCTAAAAAACGCTCTTCTCTACGCGCTTTTCTTCACATGTGATTTCATCAGAGATATCTGACCGTTCTACGCAGAACCTATTTATAGTGATGAGTCTTCAATCAACCACTTGGTATGCTTACTTATAATACACACATGTGTGATGCAATTAAGGAACAAACACTTAATTGAAGACAATGAATGTCCTGTTCATAGTGCACACACCTTGCAATATCATTAGTTATATAATTAAAATTGGCAGAGCAATAATTTTCAAATGCCTAAAACAAGTGTAAACATGTAGTATATTAATAACAATATTGCATGAATATACTATTAGATAATTCATTCAGGACTGCCATTCAATATATTATGGGTGTGTGAGTACTGAAATAATCACCAATTTGTACATACACCAATAATGATTACTGAGAACTCTCAATTGGATTCCTTATTAGTGGGAATACTTGCAAGCCCTGAATGTTCTCATCTATGTCAGATTGATGAATGCACAAATAAACAATGATGTTGTTCTTTATTTAGATTACCTCAATGCCTGATTCCCTACCCAACTGTTGTCAGTATATATGGGACCTCAGACATGGGTAACTAGGATCTAGCAATATAATTTGAATATTCATTTAGAAGAAATGAATAACCTGGAGGAAATAATTGGTGATGGTGGATGTAATCAATTTGGATACGTTGAATGATTATATAAATGTATTATGAGTGAACTGAGTTCGATACTTTGACCTCTGTATGTGTGGTCTAAATATATTGTTATATTGGAGAACTCAAGGAATAAATAGTTATATAGGACTGGCAAAGACCAGGAGAACTGCAGACTGGAACCTTGTATCCCACATCACCTTGTATATCAAATGGGAAGCAATGCATCATATGGCCCTGTGTCTCCATGGCCAGGAAAATAAGAAGTGAATGATATAAGAGTTTGTGACTTTAAATAAAGTATAGTGTGTTATAGTGTGATACATTAAACGTGTTGTGATCTTCATTGTGCTTTTTTGTTTTGACTACTTAAATGGAACAAACAATACGAATACATGATGTATTTCTAATGTGCGTGCTGAATGGTCAATGTCCTAGTGTATATATTAAAAATCTAATTTTATATCTAGCTATTGTATGAATAAGAATCATTAACCAATATGAGTGTTGAATGACTAATCCTCAATGTGTCTACTAAGTTTTAAAATCATGACGAACTGAATGACCAAAAGGACACTCCCTGAGAACAGATATGGAGGGAACATGACAAGCATGTTCGACCCCAGACCCTCCACATACAAATATATAACACATATATTACCATATAACCTGTATGATTATGGTTTTATTGTGGGCCTGTCTTCAGGTTCCTCCATGCATTTTAAGTGTTTAACCTTTGATTACTATTTTTTCAGGCATTTGCCACTATCTGTGCTTAGCAGGCTGCTGCCATCTTTAGTGTGCCATCTTTTTCCTTGCTGTTCGGGGCCATTACGTCACTTTTATAACAGCCATCTCTCTTCTGATACTGTTTGCGCTATTTGCGCAGCGTTCGCATAGTGCGCATACCGCACACACACACGCCATACCCTCTGGCTGCAGTAGTCGGGACGCGTTCGGGTTGCCAGTAACGCAGTTGCGCATGCGCGGTTACGCCTCCAACGCGGCGCATTGAGTGAGAATCACCCCTCACCATCTACAACAAGATTGGGGAAGTGTTTAGACCCCGGCGCGCTGCCATATGCGACGTTTGACTGAGGGCCCATTATACCCCACCGCTGTTCTCTGGACACTGTGCATGATTTACAATACTGTTCTGCATACTCGGTACATTTACCAAGCAACGTTTGCAACCAGTATGCTTTTCCATAGCATCTGAAGCACCCTTGTTTGCTTGTTCAGGCTAGTAGTATTATTTTTAACCAATTTATTGCTTCATTTGAATACCATTACATTGGTTTTAGTAGTACATGGTTACGTAATCGGAATGCCCCTGTGATGTCAAAATGCTCTGTATTAAGGTCCCTTTTGACCTATCGTAACTAGGTCACTTTTGCCACAATAATCACTCTTCTTTCTATTAGGTTGCGCACCAGTATCAGTAATGTTGGATTGGTGTTTAGACATTTAGTGGTGTTGGTATCTGGATTACAATTGGGCATTGTTTCACTGATTGATCTCAGTGTTTGTTTTTATAGTAATGTGTTTAAAGGGGTATAATATGGGTGCTTGTGTTAGGTTCTGCCGTTGCGACTGCCTGGAGGAATGTCCCCGTTGGCTGAGACCGAAACGTTGGCGGCCTGTGTTACGAATACACTTTTTTGATAACATACCTGCAGGTGTGTGATCTCTTTTTGGCTATAGGATCCCTGGGTCTCATTTGTCTACATACTCCTTATGGGACAAGCATCTGCCTCCTGCTACAAAACCTGTGATGCTATCTCCATACCCTAACTAAATATATATAATATATTGCACACGATAGATTTTTTACACAATGGGTTCCGGGAAAAAAATGAGACAGCGCACAGCCAGAAATCAGAGATATGTATTCAAGTAAAATACATGGCCTGCATCCACGTTTGGTCATCACAGTGTTGACCTCCTCAGGGGTTTGTGCTGTCGTAAGGTCACATTGATAACCAATACGTTGGAGCAGTGCCATGTATTTATCTGAATACAATCTCGTGATTTTCCTTGTTTGTGCTGGTCTTTTTTTTTTTCTTCCCCGGACCCCCATCTGGTAAAATCTATCTGTGTAGGGTGCATCTATAAGGGATAAGCATCAGTACCGGGTTATCGTTTGACAGTGTGCCAACTGCCACCAACGGTTACTTATATATATATGCTAAAGGATGAGAGAGTGGACCCACGCACTCCCAACGAGAGCAAATAAAGGTAACCAAATACTGACTGGAATAATATAATACTTAAGAGTATGTCATGGTGCTACAAAGGGCCCTGTAGTAATGTGTAAACCAGAAGAAAAGAAGGAGCCCCAAAGAATACATGAGCACCTCTAGTTTATACATCAGGAAAATATAAAAAATAACCACAATTATATTTAGTAACGTCGCAGCAGAACTAAAAATGAAAAGAAAGCATTAGATATTTAAAAATAGAGCATAGATAACCCCTGTACGTAAACACTGTCAATCGTACTCTAACACGCAATTAAATGGACAGACAATATCTCAGATAACGGAGAGTCCAACCAAAAGGGTTACTATATTATATATGGCTTACCTAAAGTAGTTCTGAGTGATGGATGCTATGGAAGTGTTTCTGTGCCTGGATTGACATGGATATGTACATGTCAATGAGTCCATATTAGGTATGTTCTATCGATTTATTGAAAGATTAACATACTGTTAAAAAAAATTATTAAAATTTATTACGGGTGGGAAACTTTACGCTGTTGATCATCGAAAAAAGTTGTGTTTTTATTCTAAATTTTCTACTGGTTTTGTTTTGACATGGTTGTACATTTTAGTTTTGGGCCATAACTTGTTTCACATTTTTTTTTGTACCAAAATCATGTGGAAAAACTAACAAAATACAGAAGAGAATGCTAAATACACAGCAATATAAATTGAGACCAAACGCTTACAAAAATATAACATCATAAATAATTAGAAACTAATATCACTGTAAAAGCAATTTGAAGATACTGTAGGGCGGTAAGAAAATCCCAAGTTCCAATCACCAAAGTAGTTTGGCTGCCTGGCCCTAGTCTTCTGGTTTAGGTTCTAAATAATTGTTGGTTAGGCTAAAAATCTAACGAAGGTTTAGTTTGTGTATTTGGATTTTTGGAAAGGGTGTACGTAAGGTCTTATTCGTCCATCTCTACAATTTAATGAACATGACGCTTACCAGTGTATGTGTAAAAGTTAAGATACAAGACGGGTTGGAATAATAAAGTAACTGCTGCCTTTGACTATTTAGCTATTAAGAGACAAATATACGCAGTCCAAGTATAACTGTTTTAGAATGTATAGGAGTAAATACATTTTAAAAATACTAAGATACACAGGGGGCACCGTCGCTTCACCAACAAACAACCAGGACACAATAGAGGTAACTATACCTGGTGCACAGGGAGAACAAAATACCGTCATGACACACAAATAATCAGCAGGAGTATATAATAAAGTCCCCCTGTAATTGCACTCTTTGTAGGTGTTACATAATACGGGAAAATGTCAGCTCATATGAGGCCACTAAATAGCCTTTCCCCTAGATAGGGTAACGCGAAGGTCCGCACTCAAGAAATGAAAAATAAAAAAGTTTTAATTAAACAATATAAAAATATGAGAAACGCGCGCTGTGACGCGCGAAACGTACGTCGGGGTACGCGTGACGTCATTACTCTGAATTTCCTATTGCTTGTTGTATGGAGGCGCGACTAGCCTCGACACTTTCCAGGCTTCTAGCGGTCAGCCTATCCTCAGGACACTCGGTACCAGGTTTGTTATTACCTCCAGAGGCTACAAGTAAATACTGATTCATTTTCAGCAACTTACTCATTCTCTTGCTGCTGTGTATTCACATAATTTTTGTATATACTCATACACATTTTGTGTGGGATTCTCTCTCTCCCTCCCCGGCGCTCAACTCTCTCTCCCTCCCCGGCGCTCAACTCTCTCTCCCTCCCCGGCGCTCACCTCTCTCTCCCTCCCCGGCGCTCAACTCTCTCTCCCTCCCTGGCGCTCAACTCTCTCTCCCTCCCCGGTGCTCACCTCTCTCTCCCTCCCCGGCTCTCTCCTCTCTCTCCCTCCCCGGCGCTCACTCACCTCCCTCCCCGGCGGGGGAACAGGCAGTGGCCAGGCAGGCAGCAGCTGCCTCCTGGCGCCTAAGATGGCGGTGCCCGGAAGGACCCCCTTCCTCCCTCGTGGCGCCGAGTGCTAAGATGGCGGCGCCCGGAAGTAGAGGTAGGTGTCGCGTGTGTGTCGCTCTCCCACTCTCCCACTTCCCCCCACCTCCCAGAGCACGCTCTCTACGGCTCAACATCCCCGAGGAGCAGGAGGAGGGCGGCAGGGAGTTAATACCTCCTTTGTGGCAGCGGGAGTCAGCGGAGGCCACGAGGGAGGAGAGAAACAGTGGCAGCCCGAGGAGCGCGGCATGCTGGCAGGTGGGGAAATGCAGGGGGAGGAATCCATGCCTTTGACGCCCCCCTGCCTTTGACGCCCCCCCCCCTGCCTTTGACGCCCCCCCCATGCCTTTGACACGCCATGCTTTGGACGCCCCCCCCTGCCTTTGATGCCCCCCCCTGCCTTTGACGCCCCCCTGCCTTTGATGCCCCCCCCCCTGCCTTTGACGCCCCCTGCCTTTGATGCCCCCCCTGCCTTTGATGCCCCCCCCCTTTTTTTTGATGCCCCCTGCCTTTGACGCCCCCCGCCTTGAGACGCCCCCCCTGCCTTGACGCCCCCCTGCCTTTGACGCCCACCCCTGCCTTGACGCCCCCCCCTGCCTTTGACACCCCCGCCCTTTCACGACCCCCTCCTGCCTTTCACTCACAGCCCCCCCCTGCCTTTCACCACGCCCCCCTCTTGCCTTTCACGACCCCCCCTTCATCACTACCCCCCCTGCCTTTTATGCCCCCCCCCCCTGCCTCCGGGCAATGCCGGGTATATCAGCTAGTCAAATATAACCATCCTCACCAAGTGAAAAATATTGTTTTTAAGGTACAGTAAGATCAGCAGCTCAAACAACTCTTATGGACCATCCTCTGGTCCCGAAAACAGCATCGGATATCCAAGAATAGAGTTGCGCTCAAGTGATCAAGTGATGTAATATGTAAAAGAAATATTTTTTATAATAGTGTAGACAATAAAGATATATAGTATATTTGTGAAAAAAATGTGTAGGTCCCACTCACAGATGATATAAGTAGTTTAGGCAGATCAGAGATACAACTCTCTCTGACGAGAGCTCAATGGTCAGTAGCCCGCTGCATATTTGGTCTCTGTGTACCGTGTGTCTCCGTTGTTTATCCAATCGAAGTAGCGAAAGATGGAAATACACTTATGGAATTTTATGTTCAAAATATAGATGTATTGCACAATACAATGATGGTAGCAATTTCCACTCAGATTTTAAAAGTATGATAATAATAGCATGTTCTTGTATAGCGCTGCTAGTTTTACGTAGCGCTTTACAGAAACATTTTACAGGCATAGGTCACTGCCCCATGGAGCTTACAATCTATTTTTTGGTGCCTGAGACACAGGAAGATAAAGTGACTTGCACAAGGTCACAAGGAGCTGACACTGTGAATTGAACCAGGTTCCCCTACTTCAAACTCAGTGCCGGTCAGTGTCTTTACTCACTGAGCCACTCATTCAGTTAGAGTACACGCTGATCTCTGGTTTCTTTGCCGATTTCTGCACGATAGATACCGATCTTTCCGCAATCGTCACTCACGATGACTCCAGCAGATGGCGGCTAGAGCATCTTGCAATCACACGGTTGCCAGCAGTTAGATCCAGGGTCCACAATTCAATGCGTTTCGACGACAATTCTTCAGAAAGCCTTGGCGAAACGTGTTGAATTCCATTCCCCGTGGGTGTCTGTGGGTGTCTGTGGGCCCTGGGGTGGTTCCCATTAGTGTCCATGGGCCTCCAGGTGGTTCCCACGGGTGTCTGGGGGCCCTCGAGTCGTTCCCACGCATGTCAGAGCGCCCCACAGGGGGTAGAGTCCATTTTTGGAAAGGATGTGACGTCATCCAAAGGGAGTCACATGGTCAACTACAACCAATCAGATTGGAGATATAGTTCTCACAATCTCATTGGCTGAAGTACAATGTGATGGCAGCCATGTTTGATTTTGTGACATCATGTTAAAGGGAAAGGAAGCACAGCCATTCTGATTGGCTGGCTTCACTCCCTTTACATGATGTCACATAAAAAAATAGGCACATGGTTTTCACAGCCAATCAGATGGCGTGAGAACCATATGCCAATCAAATGTGATGTCACAGACCTTTAAAAGTCCGTGCAGCCTCATTTGACGGCAAGAAGTCATGGAGGGGTGACCTCCTCCACAATAGGATTACAATGAGTTACAGATGAAGATGAACATGGATTAAGATACAGAAACAGATGAAGAAGATACAGAAGAAGAAGAAGCTAGAAGACCCCAAAATGGATTACAATTAACAGATGAAGATAAAGAAAGAAGAAAAGGACTTTGGATTTTACCTGTGGGCCGTTGATTTTTGGGATTGTGGATTGGTTCGAGGGTTTGCTGATATCCAAGGAATCGGAGAGTGAAGAAATATAAAGGCAAGAAAAAAAATTGAATGTATGTTATTTTCATTTTACAGGTTTTTCACACTGTATTTTTATTGGTATTGGATTTTTTTAAATACATTCATTGCTAATGTATTTATATATAGCCCCTTTAGGGATATACATACATACAGTAAGAAACAATGGTTGTTTTGCAAAATTGTTGCTTATGTGTTTTATATGTATTTTCGCTCTTTTCTTTTCAATCTCTATTCTATGTATTTTGCATTTCATGTTGTATTATGTAATTTTTGGTGGTGTTTTTAAATGTTTATTTCATGGTTTTATTTGATGTTTGCATTTTAATAGTGATTTGATTTTCAATGATGTTGTTTATTTGGAGAATTATTTTATTTATTGATGGTTTTGTTTTGGTGTTGGAATAGTTCATTCTGGTGTTAATTTGTTTTTTTATTAATTGATTGGTTGTAATTTTGTTGTGTTTACTTGTTTATTTTTGTTTATTTGGTGATTGTTTGGAATGCATTGGATTTTGTTGGTGATTGATTTTTTTTGTAGGTTGACCATTGACTAGCATAGTGTTAAATCATGCCCATATTATATGGGCATGATGTACCCACTGTGCCAATCACATATGGTTTATTGGCATTTGTAAAGTGTTGATTTTTATATGTAATGTGTTGTATTTTGGGCCTGTTTTTTTGTAGCTTCCCCATTTATTGCTATAGTGTTAAACCATGCCCATATTATATGGGCATGATGTACCCACTGTACCAATGACTGGGTGGGGGGGGGGGGTAGTTGCCTGGGGAAGGTGGTTAGGCCTCCATGGTGGGTAGTGAGGGAGGGTGGGTAAACCCCTTAAATACTATAACGGTTATTAACCGCTATGGTGATTAAGGGGTTAGGGCCATTAGATTGTATTTTTGTATGTTTTCTTGCTGGCATCGGAGGACATGGCCCTGCAGTATGCTGTTGAGGACGCCCTTCATGGTGGTAGGGGTAGGTAGAATGTTTTTTCTTTACTTTATTTATGCTGATTAAATAATGGGCAAATGAGCTATTATCCATACCTGGATAATAGTTATTTTGCCCATTACTGTACAGTATGATGTGTTTGGTGGTGGGAAGTGTATTTATTGAAATGTATGCCATCTACATTTATTTTACAACAGGGTTGGTACTGTAGGCCAGCGGGGACCCGTGGGGACACCCAGAGGCCCATGGGGACTACCTGAGGACACCCAAACACCCATGGGGACCACCGGAGGACCCCCAGATGCCAACAGGAACCACCCAAGGACCCCTGGACACCCATGGGGACCACCCGGGGACCTCTGTAGTCGTGGGGATGACCCGGGAACCCCTGTGGACCTCTATGGTCGTGGGGACGACAGGGGACCCCCAGACACCCACGCGAACCACCCAGGGACCACTTGTCGGGCCCACAGACACTTGCGGGGACCACCTGAGGGCCCACAGACACCCACAAGGATAGCTGAGGACTCCCTGACGTCCTAGGTGACAACCGGAGGGCCCACAGACACACAGGGACCAGCTGAGGACCCCCGGACACCCATGAGGTTCAACCGGGGGACATCTGCATGGCTATGTTATCAATGCTGTGTTAAAATAAATAAATAATGGTTTTATGTGGGGGCACAGGGGTTGTGTATTGGTGGTTATTACATATTTTAATTTTATTTCTAGTGTATTGTAGCAGGGGGTCTCTGGAGCAGAACTGTATTGATTTCAGGTCCAGGGACCCCCTGTTTCCCGAGATACAGGCCCCGTTATGGGGTGCCGATATCCCCATGCAATGTTTAAAAGTCCCGCTTCACGTGACCGGGACATTTAAACGCATAGGAGATACCGGCACCCCATATCTGGGCCTGTATCTCTGGAAGCAGACCCCCTGCTTACATACACTAGTATTACATTTTTTATTAAAACACTGCAATCGCTGTGAGATATGCACAGGGAGATGTGGCTCTCTCTGTGCAGCTCGCAGACAGATCGCACTGGGGGACATTTGAGTGAGGCTGAGATTAGTTTCTCTGCCTCGCCGAGCGGTTTAGACATTTTCCTGCCACACGGTTTGAGTTGGTTTCAGATTCTTTCTAAATACCGTGAAAACTCAACTGACAAACCGTTTGGTGAGAACATGCCAAACCTTGCGAAGTAGCAGCAAACTAATCGAGGCTACTAGCATATGCCCCAGTGTCTCACACACTCTCAATCTCTCAATCTCTCTCTCCAAAAATGATAGATGGCAAATGGACAGACATATATTAGTTGACAGATACAGTACACACTCCTACTAACACCCATCCTAAGCAACTCACTATAATAAAACTAAACACAGAAAAAAATCACAAACCTACACACCAGTCTCACACCAACAGCAAACTAGCACCAATCTTACCAACAAATAAAAGGGACACAGTACAACCATAAATAATCACACCACAACAGATAAAAGTTTGGCAGGACAGACTAATGTTTACACAATCACTATTGTACGATACCAGTGAATCACAAATAAAGCCTTTTTTCCGAAACTTTCAAATGAATAAAAATCAAAGGATGTTCCCCCCAATTTGCCTTCTTCATGAAGCACCCAAAGGGTTAATAAAGGTTGTAGTTTAATTAACAAGAACCTTTCTGGTACTAACAGTAACAGTAATCCTTGGTACTCTGGTACTATCATTGTGAAAATAACTTAAATGAGCTGTGCATTTTGCAATGAGTACCCATTTCTGAGTAACTCAATGACAGCTTTATCAATTTCTTCTAATGGAGAAATGCAGATACTGTACAAGTCACGTTGGATTTTTACATTGGAGCTTAACCAATTGAAAACACATTTTGTAACTTCAACAATGTAGAAGGTTTGTCACATCAAAGGAGGGTTATTACCTGCTTGTTTTTATAGTTTCCCTGAGAAGTAGAAGTTAAAATGAAAATATAGTATTACAAATGATGAATTGAATACTCTACCATGTTAATATGCTAACATATAAATCATTACCTGACAGCAGAACAGACCATTATTCATATTACTGAGTACCATTAATAAATCTTTATACACATAGTAATAAAAAGAATTCAGCATACTAAAATATTTAAACATATGACCAAAATGGTTTTTATTTTTATTGGCTTAGTAAGTCTTAGTGTGACTAAAACATCCTTAACTGTATTTGTTTTAAGAACAGAACTTTTTAAAGTGATTTTTCTCCAAATCTTCAAAATCAGCTTCTTACTTTGGGAGCACTCTGCAGCACTTAAGGGAATTATTTTGAAGATACACAACAATATAATGGAACTATAACTATAAGAAAAGAAATGCAAATTGCAAAAACATCTATCCAATTTTACTTTTGTGAGTGCACATATTGCAGGACTTTATTTGAGGTTTTTAAAGGCCGGAGGGAGAAAATTAAAACTTCTGTAGCAGCGACAGGTAAGCCTTTAATTGGGAAAAACAAACAAACAAAGCATTTAACTTTAGTCTATGGATTGTGTTGAATAAGTTATG
The DNA here is from genome assembly GCA_036426205.1 of Ascaphus truei. NCBI lineage: Eukaryota > Metazoa > Chordata > Amphibia > Anura > Ascaphidae > Ascaphus > Ascaphus truei. Next base: position 3,878 of record WSYH01004527.1, on the reverse strand, counting down.
TAGCTGACTCTGTGCGGTGAGGCCATATGATTAGTACAGTACACACTGGAAGTGTAATCCCCTCACAGTAAAGATGACTGAATAAAGTCCAGGTTTTGGGGGAAAGGCTCTAGAATTACTGAGACTACAAGGTAAAAGCTTCAGAGATTTAATGAAAAACTCTCTGTGACAGATAATTATTTTTATGTAAACATCTTTTTTCCCCCCAGAAAATCAAAACCAAGTCCTTGTTTGGATGCTGTGAGAAGAATAAAAAAGAAGAAAGACAGTGAAATATCTAATCTTTTTGTTGAATTCCATGCATATTTGCTCTTCTGTGGACAAGTCTTTTCTTCACAACGTGACTCTAAACCGATGAAGCAGGGATGGAATCTAATTTAATTTTTAAAAGGACACAGATGCTTTTCAATGTTACCCTTTTATAATTACCTAAGGTTCTGGGGTTCATCCAGGCATTCAACTTCTAATGATTTATATATATATGTACAGCAGGGCCCCAGTCATGCGGCGGGTTCTGTTCTAAGGACCCGCCGCAAGGCGAAAATCGCCGGAAAGTGGAACCGGCGATTGTTATTATGTGCGCATGCGCAGACTGGCAATGTGCCGTTCTACGCATGCGCAACATCGACAAAACCCTCCATTCTACGTATTTGTGACCCTGGATCGGCCCGTTCTGCGCATGCGCGGACATGGCGGCCCCCTTCCGGTACCACCGAGTATCGCCGAAAAGCGGAGTGCCGAAAAACGGGGCCTTGCTGTATTTAAAAAATAATAATTTAAGTGCAATATTAAAATAAAATGGGTATTATATCTAAATAGACAAATTTCTGATGATGCTTGGGTGAAACTGACCAAACACTATTTTGGGGGGGGGGGGTCTTCAAGACTAAAGAAGCAGTGCAATTCAATATAAAATATTAGATGGAGGATATTATTTATTTATTTATAAAATGTTTTACCAGGAAATAATACATTTAGAGCTATCTTTCGTTTCCAATATGTCCTGGGCTCAGAGTTATGATGACAATACATGGTTACATTTTATGAAATGTTATGCTTACAGACATTTCACGGACATTTAGACACAATCTACATTATGGTTGTATATAGCAGTTACTGACATGATTAAAATGTTGGACAGATGAAGTCTTGCAAGAACTTTGACTTTGAGAGTCTTTGAGAGTCTGGTAGGTTTTACAGTCGTCAGGTGCACGGTAACAGAAGGAAGTGTGACTGGATTCTTAGTTGGACTCCTCAAGTTCTTTCAAAGCAGGATTCTGTAATTCAAATCTACAGTATGTTAGAAGTGTAACTCTTCTCATAGAACTCTAATACGTTTGTTGTATGATTGTCCTAAAATGTTGTATTTTGGGGAGAGAAAAAATAGATCTGATTCTACAGTATGTGATCTTGAATCCAACCCACTTAAATGTATATTAGGTTCTAATACAAATTCTGACAACTTGTAATAGACAGTGGTTCTGGTGAACTACAGATGCAGCAACGAGTATCCGAACACTTGCTTTTAAAAATCTGGGGCAATCTCCCAGTAATTCTGCAACATTTCTGTGACATTTCTGCAAACAAATGTTGCAGCATTACTGGGAGATTGCCCCAGATTTTCCCAGGCAAGTGTTCGGATACTCGTGGCTGCATCAGTACTTTCATTGCTAAAAGAAACTATCTCATATTAAAAATGGGAAATCTATGTACAGTACAATGGCGGCCGCCTTTAACCTCCTGCGGCCGTTTCTCCGCGATTTTAAAAATCGCGGGCAAATGTGGGCCATTTTTGGCGCCGCGGGCACTTTCATTGTCTAGCGCTATTAGCGCTATCTGGTGAATGCGGGACGCGGGGCCAAGTCCGCGAGAAACGGAAAACATCCCCAAATTTTTTCGGGGATGTAGGAGGTTTAAAGGGGCCTCGGCGGTATATTTAAAAATCAAAATAGTTGGAACTGATATTTTAACTTGCTCCTAACTGTCCATCTTTAGTTAATTTATTTTGTTTGAATTGGATAGTGTGTGAACTAGTGCAAATGGACTATAAATGTATTTATTTCAAATTACTTAAGGCACTCCAGAGACAATACATAGCATTGTGATTATAGTGCTTTTCTTTAAACCATCACGATGATAGTTTAATTCCAAACCACAACAGAAACTCTGTTAAAACTTATTTTTCTGGATTCAGTCCAGGAACATTGATTACAGTTCTTGCTCCTCAAACAACTTCAGGCCCCACAACAAAGATAAAATAGATTACATGAATATATTTAAATGATCATATAAAACACAAATAGAAGATTTACAAGTACTGTACTTCATAGTAGTAGGGGAACAAAATCATGGGAGAAATTAACTAATTCTGCTCAGATTTACTTTACATACTGTACGATGTATGTAAAATATCTTAACTTGCAGCATTACCTTAGATTGTTTCAGAAAAATTCCAGAATTCTAATTGTTAGGCTACATACAGTACAGTCTGTGGTTATTGGGTATAGGCAGTAGGCCTATATTTTAAGTATGGCATAGGGCGTTACTAAATGTTTGAAAATCTTGTAACATTACATAACAATATATGTATATATATATAAATTTTAATAATTGCCCAATACTCAGATTATGGCCACTCACAATTTTAAAATAATAACAAGCAAGTATCTCACTACGGTGGAGATTTCACCCGTTCCTCCGTTGTATACACTAGATCCACGTGTATGGAGACCGCCAGACCCCTGCCACAGACCGGGAGCTAGGAGCGTGCGTCCACACTAGTTCACGTCCTGGTCAAAGTCTCGCGATAGCAGTCGCGGACACGTGAGGCATGCAAATTGCAGTGTATCATGTCCCAGTGGTAGAAAGAGTCACGGAAGGAGTAAATTTAGTTTGTGCATTTAAGCCCCACGGGCAAAGTTTATTTTTATTTTTAATTATATTTTATTCCATACCTGATATCCACATACCCAAGTGAGCGCATAGCCAGGGAATATATTGTGGTCATATAGATATATAGGATATATATATAGTTATATATATACTATAAGGGTTATTTAGTATAAATGATATATATATATAATTATTATAATATATAATATATATATAGATATATTATATCTACTTCGATATAAATATATATATATATATAACATACATATTATAACAAACAAAGAATAGACTGCGCTCCTCAGGTGTAAAATCAGACTAATTACCAAATGATTGTATTAAATGGATATAGCAAAGGTGAATGGCAAAAGTGAATGCAACAGTATTATGGATAATTGACTCACACTAATAAAAATACATGCAATATGTTATAATAAAATGCTGAGTGCCAATGTTTAAAAAGCTGCTGTAAACACAAATATATGCCAGTGAACAATACAAATATAATAAAATGGCATGTGTTGGTAGTTTGACTACTGCACTAATGAATCCCTCATGAATGATACTAAATGAATGATGAATGGAAAAATACAGAAAAAAATGACACTAAGTGTGTCAAAGATAAAAATAAAAATAAAAATAAAAATGAAAAATGTGAAAAATGTAAAAATATATCAACCAAACCAAGGGTCCATGCTAGGATCTGGCTGCTCTCATCAAGGACCAACAAACTCCCAGAAATCTGTGAACAACAAGAAAAGAAAGCGCCCGATCCTAGTGCAGCATGAAAAAATACAATTTAATAAAAATGAATATGAATAAAACCAACAAATGCGAACTCACAAACACAGGATAAATAAATGCATATAATGAGTATACTCATTCGCCAACCGCCCACGTTGTGCCTTGGATGGCGCGCCCTCTCTCTGTCTGGGTTTTCTCAGCTCTGCTGAACCGACATCCAGCAGGGGATACAGGAAAAAGCTCAC
>WSYH01004526.1:0-52542 GCA_036426205.1 Ascaphus truei | reverse complement strand
TGGGGGAGAACGGATGTGACGTCATTGAAAGCCTGTCACATGGTATATATATATATATATATTTATTTATATAATTATTTATTTATTTAGTGTGGGGCTGTTGTGTGTGTGTGGTTTTTTTTGTTGTGGGTAGCGGGGGGTGGGTGAAGGGGGTATTTGGCCCCAATGGTGGTTTGTTGTGGGTAGCGGGGGTGGGTGAAGGGGGTATTTGGCCCCAACGGTGGTTTGTTTAGGGCTTGCGGGTGGGTAGCGGGAGGGCTTAACCCCTTCATGACCGTAGCGGTATTAACTGCTTCAGTCGTGAAGGGGTTAAGTGCACCCGCAAACCCCCCCGCAAGCCCTAAACAAGCAACAAGGGCCAAATACCCCCTTCACCCACACCCGCTACCCACAATAAACCTGGCACAGCGGGTTAACCCGGCTGCCGATAAGTTTTTATCGGGAACAAAAATTCCCGTCTTTGGCCACTTATCGGCGCTTACTGAATCGGAAAGGCTTTTTTGGCGAAAAAATTGCGAAAAATGCCTTTTCGGCGCTTAGTGCATGAGGCCCTAAGTCTACATCGTTCTGCAATACGCAAAGCCTTGGATGACAGAGACAATAAGGAGGACCTCAACCAGTTGCCAGGCACTTTAAAGTGTGCCAACATGGCCGGTCTACCCTTCAATGCATGCCAATTGTGCAAGCCCATGCCCCGGGAGGGGTGGTGACTGGAACAAGACTCTTCTCCAGTTGGAAGCTAAGATGATTCATCATTTGGATACGTTGAGCCCAAGAGGACTCAATGAAGACTTTAAATAGAGTTGTTTTTTTTTTATAAAACAGCCCACTCATCTGATGACCGATAACAAGGACTGCTGACACTGGGAGTCTTATTATCAACAGCAGTCACGGATGAAACAAGGACTATAGACAATCAGACATGTCATTATTCCAGTTGTTGTATTAAAGCCATTTACCAACTCTTTACAGTAATGGGTTTGGTATTCAACAACATGGATGATGAGAGTTATTAATATTAAAATGGGTATATTTATGCATACTTATGCAAGAAGCCTAATGATAATCATTTCTCATGCAGTTACATAGTTATATAGTAGATGAGTTTGAAAAAAGACATACGCCCATCAAGTTCAACCTATGCTAAATTTAGATAACAGATACTTCATCCTATATCTATCCTTACTTATGATCCAGAGGAAAACAAACAAAAAAAACAGTGTTATATCATCCAATGAAATCTCATAATGGGAAAAATAAATTTCTTCCTGACTCCAAGAATTGGCAATCGGATTACTCCCTGGATCAACATTCTTCCCATGTTTAATTATTTGGTATATCCCTGTATACCTTTCCTTTCTAAAAAGATGTCCAACCTTTTTTTGAACAAATCTATTGTATCTGCCATCACAGTCTCCATGGGTAAGGAGTTCCACATTTTAACTGTCCTTACTGTAAAGAACCCTTTCCTTTGTTTCTGGTGAAATCTCTTTTCCTCCAACCTAAAGGGATTACCCCAGGTCCTTTGTACTGCCCTTGGGATGAATAGTTATTTTGAAAGCTCCTTGTTCTGTCCCCGAATATATTTGTATATAGTTATCATATCCCTCTTAGACGCCTCTTTTCTAATGTAAATAAATCTAATTTAGCTAGCCTCTCCTCATAAGTTAAATTGCCCATCCCCTTTATTAATGTGGTGGCTCTTCTCTGCACTCTCTCTAGTTCAGAATGTATTTTCTAAGGAGTGATGCCCAAAATTGTACTCCATATTCAAGGTGTGATCTTACTAATGCTTTGTAAAGGGGCATCATTATGTTTACTTCCCTTCCATCCATTGCCCGTTTAATGCAAGATAAGATCTTGTTTGCCTTTGCAGCTACTGTATGACTTTGGGCACTATTGCTAAACCTACTGTCTACAAGCACTCCTATATCCTTCTCCATCAAGGATTCCACCAATTTATCCCCATTTAATTTGTAAGTTGCCTGTTTATTCTTGTTTCCCAAATGCATAACCTTACATTTATCTGTATTAAACCTCATCTGCCATTTACCTGCCCAAGTTTCCAGTCCCTCCATGTCCTTCTGAAGAGAAATTACATTGTGCTCTGATTCTACTACCTCACACAATTTGTATTGTATTGTATGTCTTTATTTATATAGCGCCAAAAGTGTACTCAGCGCTTCACAAAGAATACAGAACAGGAATTATAATAATACAATAAGTGCAGCAAAATCAGACAAAAGGAAAGGCAATCCCTGCCCCGAAGAGCTTACAATCTAGTATTATCAGCAAAGATGGAGACTGCTCTCGATTCCAACCTCAAGGTCATTAATAAACAAGTTAAAAAGAAGGGGTCCCAGTACAGATCCCTGAGGTACTCCACCTCATGACCTTAGCCCAACCTGAAAAAGTTTAATTTATGACAACCCTCTGTTGTGTATCCTTCCACCGGTTTTCAATCCATGTGCATATAATTTACTGAGTCCCATTTGCTTTATTTTGTACACCAACCTATTGTGTGGAACACAATCAAAAGCCGTATCAAAAGTCTTTGCAAAATCTAACTAGAGCACATCAACTGCATTACCCTGGTCTAAATTCCTACTTACCTCCTCAAAGAAACAAATAAGGTTAGTTTGGCATGATTTATCCTTCATACTCATGCTATTAATAAACGAAGGAGAAACAGGTGCGCAAATCACATCAGGACATAAAAAAGAAATTGAAAACACAAAATAGTGCAATATTGTCTATTCCAACAAAATAGCTTCAATGCTGGAAGTTCTATAAAATTTGCACTCACGTGTTTAACGTGAAATGAAAGCATTGTGGTTGTTCAAAGTTACCAACTTATATCTCCAGACAGGTACTCCAGATCCATATAGAGGAGGGGAAATCCATAAAAAAGGGGAAAGCAAAATAGTATAATACCGTTCTTAATTTTTAAAAACACAAAGTATTTCACTTACATAAGTGCCTTTGTTTGAGAGCATTCAGACCACACTGGGTCACAGGGTCAGACAAGGATATTCACAGCAACAGCATCCGCTCCACGGCCGTCACAGCAGGTACTGAGCTGATTAAAGTTGTCCTCCACTCTTGATGTCATCAACAAGGGCTCTTTAGTGATCACTGATATCACCCAATTGTCCACAATGCGCGCACAAGTAAGAACTTGCCCGGAATTGGCCACTGCCCGGGTGACAGACTATAAGCTGGACACTGACGGCCGGGGGATTACCTATCTCCTGTTCACCACGCGTGACATATGCCTAGAGACTGTTCCCCATGTATTAACCCTACCCGAGTCCTCCGCAAGGGACTGTCTCATGATCTATGCAAAAAGCTGCAGTGTAGTTAACAGGACTGTAGTCAAAATGGAGGCTCCTGCAGCAGGGAATGCTAACAGTGAGCTAAAATGGCGGCTCCCGCCCACTCAAAATGGCACATGTGCTTCTGACTGCCAGGCTGCTCAGAAAAAGGTTGCAGAAATCTGTCCGGGGTTGGCGGGAAAACCAGAGCCCCGCCCCCGCCATGTGAGTGAGCACAGTGAACAGCTATCAGCAATTTCTGTTCCTCCTAAGGAAAGTACGGGATGCAGAGAAACACACCCGCAGCTGTATGGAGTATGGCGTAGAAAAGGAGGGAGCTTGTCTTTTCTTTTGTGCCCATGTTTGCAAAAGGACTTAAATTTGTCTGGTGGTATGGACTTTAACCCCTGTGGGCCACCAATAGACAAGCAGGTGGTAAGGGTGGACAAAGAGGTGTGCATACAATGTGTTTGTACTCAGTGTGACTTCCCAGGTGGAAAATTGACTTGGGGACCCAAGAGTGTTTGCTGCGGAGCACAGTTCCTGCAGCCCACGATGCTGCGGCCTACGGAACCCACCGAGGAAGATGCGATGAACCCCTCTACTGAGCCGGTCAATGATGCTAATATACCTACCTCAAGAGCGGAGGTTTTGGAGGGCCCGTGTGCCCTCGTGAACATTCTAGATCTGGTTCCTGAGCAGGAATCACCTGCCAAGCTAGCTATGGAGCCGAGTGACACATCGGTGGCGATGTGCCTACCGGCGAACCACCCCAGCGATGTTACAGAGGAGACAGCGGATTCACAGGGTAAGGTGTCTGTACCCCCATCTTCTTTTAGTGATTTCAGCTACCAACCGCTTGTGGTGATGCGCCGGCCGGCGGACCACTCTAGTGATGTCATTGAACCCACTGTATCGGCGGATACAGAGCCTGCTGTGGGCCTGTGTGCCCTACCACGGCCAGTCCGGCCTACAGAGGTACCATCGGTCCCAGGCTTGGGATCAGTACCTGTTGACGACGACAAGGGTGAGTTGACTGCCCCAGGGGTGTTGGGTGTGAGCCTCCAGGTGACCGCGGAGCACGATAGCTTCTTAAGTCTGGACACCCGGGCGAATGGCTCCACTCGACATCGCGTCCTGGTGGAGGTGTCCCCCTTAGAAGATAGCTGTCCTGCAGTGCGAGTGGACCAGTACCTACCACCTATCATCCAGGTGAAGAGCACCGTCCGCTCCTTCGTGGTGTCCGGTGAAGCACCGAGGATACCTGACAGTGTTCCAGAGGAAGAGAAACCCATCGCAAGCCAGCAGCGTGGTAAGGAACCCCCTTGCTCCCCACAGGCTCCGATGGAGGTGGCCGTGCAACAGGCCAGAGTTACGGCTCCTGAACTGAGTATGAGCCTGTGCGCTCCAACCCATGTGGTCCCAGGACTGGGATCCAACGCTCCCGAGTTTCAAGACAGTTAGTGGACTGCCCCAGAAGTACAGGGGGCAGGTTCCGCGACAGCCGAGGTGGGAACTGACAGCGTCCCCGAGGACCTGTTGGCCACCGTGAATCACCACAGTGGTAAGGTATCTACCCTTTACCCCCTGCCAGGTGAAGCAGAGACTTTGAGTAAAGAGACAGTGTCCAATTCTCGCTTCTCAGTGGAAGCTGAGCACGTATGTAGGGACAAGGACTATGTGGCAAAGGAGCTAGTAGAAGTTGCCTCCTTTGCGCCCAAGAAGAAGCGGCCCATTCGTCAAGTAGTGGATCGAGGGAAAGGTCCTGGCCGCCTGGCCTGCTGCTTCCAGGCCATGGATGATCAAGTAAAGGTTGGTGTGAAGGACACTGTGCTATTCCTTCCACCAGGGGGAGGAAGTAGCACTGAAGCAGTGACTGTTACTCCAGGGTGTGCTTTCCGCGAGATTCACTCCGGGGAGGCTCACGGACGCAAAAGTGAGGTACCCCCATCTGATCAGTTAGGGGCACCCCACAAATGGTCTCAGCAAGCAGCTGATTCTCAGCTGGCCTCGGGTAATAGTGGGTGTGATATGCCATGTAATTTTTCATTGTGTGAAAATGTGCCATGTTTTGAGGATGTTGCAGCCGATCTGTTAAGTGTACGGGGTATGCCATGCCATTTTTCAGTGTGTAAAATTGTGCCATGTTATGTCGTTCCCCAAGCGAGGACGTTGGGTTTAACACCAGGGGGAGAGTGTAGCCAGGTCACCTGTTTCCCCCTTCGTCCTCCTAGGGAGCCTCCGTGGCCAGGAGAGATGCCGGGTGCTGCCGGAGGCCAGCGGCAGACCCGACGGCCATCCCAAGGGTGGGGGCCGTTGCAGGGAGCGGTGCGCTGTCTCCGCGAGTGGGCCGGTTGCCGGGGACGCGATCGGGCCGTTGCTAAGGCCGCGGTCGCGTCTCTAAGGTCCCGGCGGCCGGCGAAGAGAGCACCGCCATTACTCCACCACTCGCGCATGCGCAGGAGTCGCGCGAGAGTAGGGACAGTGAGAGGGATGTTGCGGCGGCCATTAGGGGTTAGTGCAGGTGTAGGAAAGGCACGCATGCGGCCCCAATGTTATTACAGGCGCCCAGGGACTACAATTCCCATAGTGCTTAGCGAGGGAGGCACCAGGTGCCTCATAGGAGCCAATAGGGCTGTAGGACTGCCAGGAGGAGAAGTGGATACATTTGGCGGGTTTGCAGCTACGTGGGCAGTCAGAGGAAGGAGCAGACAAGGGAAGGAGGTAGGGTACAGGAGCGAGGGACTCCCTGTATTAGGCCAGCACCCCCTTGGCCCAAGATAGCCCTGAGTCCCCCAGTAGTGTGAGTGTTGCCAGGGATAGCCCTCAGGATAGGGAACCTGTCACTTACTTTAGTTAGCAACTGGGGAACAGAAGGGAAGATAGGGACAACTGGGGGATTTCATAGCGGTAACCAATCCGGGGAGCCATAGCCCAGGGTCCTGTTGTAAGTTAGTGGCACGAGACAGCTGGGGGGTTCATAGCGGTAACCAGTCCGGGGAGCCATAGCCCAGGGTCCGTGTTGCGAGTGGCGAGGCGAGGGGGGGGTTTATAGCGGTAACCAGTCCCGGGATCCATGGCCCAGGGCCCGTATTATGAGTAGGGTGGGTACAAGACCTACCTATATAGGATAGGCAACCCCGAATGCCCTAGGAGATTGACCCTTAAGCCACTTAAGGATGCTGTGCTATAGGGACGGCCTGTAGTGCAGGGTGTGTCACGTTACTGTATCGTTAGAGAGGGACTCAGCGGATGCTGCGGTTCCAGTGACGGAGTTCGGACCCACGTTGGGAGTCCACAGAGAATATCGCCAGGATAGGATCAGACGGATTCATCACGCGTCTGACCCTTTGTGAAGCATTGCTGATCCGAGCACTGGAGTGCTCGGCAGGTATCTACAGTTCTAAGTGCACCACCGGGCCCTTAGCTTAATAGTGACTGCGCAGTCACCCATTGACTCTCTGCAAGAGTGCGGGACATTGGGTGGGGTTCTTTGGACACTGGGTGGGATCACCTATTGTTGGGGAATCGTCCTGCGAGACGTCACGGGTAGTGTCTCCTCCTGAGAGGGACACAGGTTATGTTATGAATGTGATGTGTCGTATTACATGTTAGTAAAGTCCTTAGTTATTATACCCCATTGTGTATGTGATCATTGTGTTTGTCCTGCGAGGATCCACTCCCCCTCTGGTGGGAGCCATCGCAGGTGGAGGCGCTGCACCTATTGTAAGTGGTTGTCCATAGTATTGTAATTGCCCCAGGTTCCCCGTGGCGGAAGCTCAGCCCTCCTGCGAGCCAACAGGTAATGCACCACACCGGTAACACTGCATGTTCTACTCACCCACACTATATATGAGATTGGGTGGGGTGGAATACCCGTTACATAAGTCACATGCTCACGTATGTGCTGTTCGTGGCGGTGGTATATTGGGATGGATTGAGGAGAGATACAACTCATTTGAGGGACCTTTGCAGAGGTGATGGGTGGGGCAGCTTGCGGGTTGCGTATGTCCTTGAATTAACGTGGTAGAAACCGGCTGTTCCTGCCGCCTCTCCTGATTTGCCCCCTGCGTCGGATTCCGCTAACGGAGGTTTGTGGTGTAATGTTTTGCCTTATGCCAAAAAAAGCACAGTAGGTGTATTGTCAGGAGTAAATAAAGGTGATGATAACGCTCAATACCACACAAATAATCTAAAGTAAGCACCAGGTGCATAGAGAAAATTAACATCGAATGCAAAAAGATGTTGACCGAGGTCAACATCTTTTTGCATTCTGTATTGTCAGGAGTGTCAGAAAATCTGTGTCAGCTATTAATATTTACATCGGTATTTTTATGCATACTTATGCAAGAAGCCTAATGATAATCATTTCTCATGCAGTTACCTTGGCTATTATTTATTACCCTAAGGAATAACCTGCTGTTTAACATTTGAGGGCTTATACAGCCATTGTGTAAGGCTCGGCCTGCCCACAAGCCAGACGAGACCCCGGGACTGAGGTGGAAAGGAGTAATACCACACACCTAGCAGTAAACGGGGGCACGGCCGGAGTGTGGAAGTAGCGTAGGTGGTCCTGGTAACAAGAATAGAATGAGTACCGTACTTGCCAGTTCCAGCGTAGAAAGGTAAAGTCCATAAGCCAATGGTCGTGGGATGGAGAGAGCAGCGTAGTAGAGTGTCCATAAGCCTGGGTCATGGAGTGGAGAGAGCAGCGTAGTAGAGTGTCCGTAAGCTGTGTCCAAGGGATATAGAAGTCTGCAGAGTAGTAATGTCCAAAGCCAAATCCTAGGTTTCCAGAGAGCAGCGTAGTAGAAGTCCAAAGCCAAATGTCGATATTCAGGGAGGTCAGCAGTATATCCAGGGACAGGAATAGGAACTGAAAGACAAACGGGGCCAGGCAACAGCAGACAGCATCAAGATACAGAAGCTATGCAAAGCAAAGAGGAAATGGTGAGGGAAGACTAAATAGGGGGCTTGGACCTATCAGAGGAAGGGGAGGAACGGAGGAGTGGCCCGAGGGAGGACCTGATAGGGGAGAAGTGTCTGAGAGGCTGGGGCCAATCAGAGCAAGGGGAGGAGCGGAGGAACGGCCCGGGGAAGGGCCTGATAGAAGAGAAGAGCCTGGGGGGCGGACCTGACGGAGCAGGGAAGCGCGTGATGCGCACGCCATGTCAGAGGAGGCGGAGTCAGGTGCCCGGCGCCAGCAAATTGAAGCCTGGGTCCGCGCGCGCCCGTAGGGGTGATGCGCGCGACCTGGAAGTGCGGGAGCAGCCGTGGAGGGGACCGCACGGAGTGAGGCATGCCGCCAGGGAGCCTGGGCGGCACGGAGCAAAGGTAAGGAGGCGCTGGAACATTGATCGAGCAATGCTGATCTAATTATGTCATCATATCCTGCTACATCTTTATTGTGTACATATTTATGTTATGTCATTCTAAGATGATTTATCACTGGGATTTTCTGAGCTCAAGAGGACTCAATGAAGACTTGAAATGTAAGCTGTTTACTGTACAACAGCCCATTCATCTGATGATGTATAACAAGGACTGCTGACACTAGGATACCTTATCTTCCACAGCAGTAGCGGATGAAGCAAGGATTTTAGACAATTAGACACATCATTATTTGTGATGTTATTTAGTCACTTGCGGACATAGTAATACGTATTATGGCCATTTAATAATTCTCTATAGGAATGGGTCTGGTATTCATTGTCCATGGGTATTGCTAACTATCAATATTCACAGAGTGTTTTTGTGCATATTTATTCAAGTTGTCTAATGGTCATTAATTCTCATGTAGTTACCATGGGTACCATGTATTACACTTATGAACAACCTGCTTTTCAGTATTTAATTGCTCATATTGTCATTTATCCTGCTATGCTGATATAGCTATATGTTGTCACTTCCTGCTACATCTTCATTGTAACATATATTTGTTTCCCCCATCACTTTATTACACTATAGGTGTTGTCACACCCTTTTGGTTCATCCCTGCTCCACACATTTTTTTCGTTTATTTTTGTGCAGCTAATTCTTAGAGATACGTTCTTTCTCACGAATATAGGCATCAATTTCATGTTTGCGCATGCACAGTTGCATCTAAAATGGTCACCGTGTCAATGCTGTGTCTTCGCAACCATTAGTTTGGGTTGATGAAGCTTACGTAGGCATTTTCTAGTGTATCACACATTGCGCATGTGCTGGATCTCCCGATCTAAGATGGCTGATGGAAATATTCAAAATGGCAGATGTAGCACTCTAGAGATCGTGGGAGTATAGGTTTGGTGGGCTTTGGCCGCTTTTAATTGTTTTTTGTGATTGTGTGCTAATTAGATTACTTACACCTGAGGAAGGTGCACTGTTGGGACCGAAACATTGGAATTTTGTGCTTTGTTTATTACAAAATTGCGTACTTGACTTACCTGAATGCTGTCTGCTGATTTCGTGAAAACGGTATCGTACATTTGACTTTACTTTATGGGATATGCACCAACTTTTATTTGATTACTATTGGAGTGCCGGCTGTTATTTTTTCCTGTGTATATACACATAGCCACCTTTCCCTATGCCTAAGGGAAACTACGCAGGCAACTACGCGTACTGCTATACCTGTTGCTCACAGGAGGCCTAAGCCTCCGCAAGTGGGAGCCTGGGGTGAGCTCTTTCTCCTTTAGTGCAGCACCTCCACCTATGAGGGAACCTAGCGTTGGTGGGATATCCCCTCACAGGAACTATTACAGTAATGAATACACACACTCAAGGTATATAACGAGTATTTACTGAACACACACAATAACTATATAACTGTACCACACAGAATAATACAACAATAACGTGGGTGAGTACCCCAAAGTAGTTAGGGTGCGGTGGCACGAATATCCCTGGTGTCCTTCCCAGTGTCAATCCCACCCAATATATGAGGTAGTGCTAACCCTGTGAACTTTGGTGTACTTGATACCTGCCTGGGCACTCCTGTACCCAGGTGCAGCTGATGAAATAGAGGATCAGTCTGGTCCCACTACATGGTGTCTCCAATAATCCCCTTACTCCTTATGCATCTGATCTGCCTTGTTAAGTGCAAGCATCCTGCTTTAGGGTCTCATACAATGTCTATAGGGCCTTGGCCTGGTCCCATGTCGCAGGTGTCACGATGACACCAACTTTTATCAACACATTTATATTTCTGGGTACTTGATTGAACAGAACAAGTTGCAAAATAAATTGTGATTTATTTCCTTAATAGACAAACACACGACATCTGCAGAATACACTTAAAACAACACTTACTGGAATCAGGGAATGAAAGAAATTGTCCTTTGAAACAAAAGAAATTGTCCTCTGCTTGCAAGCGCAAGAAATGCAGCCTTGGTTTTAAAATTCCTGTGGTTGTGTGGTTATTAACCCCTTCACTCCAGGACTGGTTGCTGCTGTACTGGAACAAAGTCTTGCATCTTTACATCATGGATTAAAATTCAGGAATCACACTGGGAATAATTGGGAAGCCCCAGTTATAGACTACCCAAAGCTATCTTTAACATGTGGATCCAATCCCCTCGTGGGAACAAAAAAAAACACGAATAGCCAAGTGATCCACAGTTCATAAGACCGGTCAAAAGGGCTGTCCGGTGGGCAGGGCGCATGGGTCAAGTTGATGCCCATGGCACTTAGCATACCTGGGCTACACCCATTTCTTGGCACCACTAAGTCTGATTTTTGACCCGAAGGGGTCACTAGGCTGACATCTGCTGTGCATCAGTATGTCAGTTTTGTATACATTATGGGTCTGCTGGGTCTTTTCATAACTGACACTCTTTTAGACAGGAAGCTGCTAATCAGCTCGATCTCTTTGAGGCTCCATCATAAAAATACCGAAGCTCATTCACCCATATCACAGCTGGATGTCCAAGTAATTCCTGCTTGGACTTACAAAAAAATACCTCCTGCCTTACATTTAAGATCTGCCATCATGTGTCGGTTAGAGGGTATAGCAAGCAATGCATCTTGTCTTTTACCCTCGCACACAGGGAATGGCCTGCAAATGGGGAATAAAAATGGCGGCGACAGGGCAACAACAGTAATGCATGGCAAAGCAGGTATTAACCCATTCCTCCCCGTCACAGCAGGGCACCGCGTGGCCGCCCAATCACCGGTGCAATAGTACCACTGTGTACTAAGGGGAAGCATCCCGATGCTAGGGCCTCAGGCGGTCGTGTCTCAAGGCCTAGCTGGGGCCTAAGGGGCAAACCTAGGCCTAGTCCAGGGAAGCACTTCTCCCTGGACACTACCTTGTCTGTTGCCTTCCACCTTCTGACAGGCGCGCGGTCCCCGTTCGCGACAAACCCTTCTCCCTGCCTTTGTCCTCTAGCTCTAGCCCTATTACAGCTGCGGCCACCTTTATCCTAATGCGGCCGTAGCGGCGCAACTCTGATAACCGCGGGCAGATGCCGTATATATTTATTTTTTTCGGAATATGTTCCGGTATTTTAGCGCTCGTAATATTAGCATATTCTTAGCGCTGTCTGCAATACTGCAATACCGTCTAAAAACTCATCTGGGCGTTCGCGAGCTGTTGTCTTCATAGTCTAATACTGCAGCAGTTCAACCTACGTCAGTACACAGTCTGCGTGTGCACGCGCAGTAATTGTAAATTTGCATATTTATACATGTATGTATGTCTCATTTGAACATTGTTGAAATGCATAGGCGTGTACTGTAACAGTATAACATTTTGGCGTATACAGCGCTCTTCCCCACACACACACACAGGATAATGTACTGCACTGCAGTATTTCAACTTCTTATCTACAGTACATCTCTCCCACGCCATTCCTTTGAACGGATGGCTTTCTGGTTTCAATCACATTCCTGTCATCACATTCCTGCGTGTATAACGTTCAGTTTTGATTTACTGCATTCTTCTGTGTTGATTATTAATGCTCATTGGGGAAAAAAAAGTTCGAGTGACGAAATTTTTTTTTTTTAAATTTAATTTTCCTATTGTTGGCTTTGAGTCACCTCTCTGCGCCTGCGTGTAATCCTCTTTGGGAAGGGAGCTGTAGTTGATTTTTACTGCGCATGCGTGAATTGCTTGCGAAGTTCAAGAGTGACCAAAAAAAAAATATTTTTTTTTCTCGTATTTTTTATTATTATTTTCTCAACATGAATTAACATGTTCCTGCCTCAACCATCTTGACATTACGATATTCAATCTGTGCTGTAGCTCTTGACTGCGACACTGCGTTTGACTGCAAATGATTGATTTTTGTGATTTTTATATATTTGGGGGTGTGGGGATCAAATTATTATGATGACCTGCCTGTTGAAAATATGTAATATCTTTGAACTACAGTACAGCTAATCCTTCATGCAGCTTTACCCCCTCCCCCACGCACACATACACAAGGCTCGCTCAAGGATTTGAACCTCTTATCGACACCTCTACAAAACCATTCATTCATTTTCCTATTGTTGGCTTTGAGTCACCTCTCTGCGCCTGCGTATAATCCTCTTTGGGAAGGGAGCTGTAGTCACCTCTCTGTAATCCTCTTTGGGAAGGGAGCTAGCTGATGATTACTGCGCATGACTCACCCATCCACACCCCCCAACCCTTTGAGGCTTTGTTTACGGTAACGCTTGTGATAATCCCTTCTCAAATTTGATATATAAATCTGATTGGCACAGCACTGTGAAATTGAGAGTTAAAAAAAACATAATCTGATTCATGTTTTTGATGCAGTAAGTTACCAATTTTTGTCATTCTTTCTTTTTCTTTGGTGTAGGGGGGGTGTCAATGATTATGATTATCATGAATGTAAAGAAATATTTATTTTATTTTATCAGGAACAAAAAATACAAATATACAAATAATCATGAATAATACAAAATGCAGTCTTTATTCAGTTCTTCTGTCAGTTGAAAATTGAGGGTCGGTGGATAATCATGAATAATGCACATTGATAATAATATTAATTAATAATATATAATATATAATAATATATATAATAATATAAAATTTTCCATCTTTATCTTCTTCCTCATTCTGTGTAGTTCATTGAGAGAGGGGAGGTTTTGTGTAAATCATGACTGCACTTTAGATACACTTTACTGTACACAAAGTTCACACAATGTACACATGATACCCCCCTCCCCCTTTCCATCCTTTTTTTCTCTGAAAAGACAAGAAAAGAAAAAATTAGTGCAGCTAGGTGCATATTATGGCATTGTGTACTGTATAGCTACTCCATATTGGACTACAATATGCAGTTAGTACTGTCAAACTAGTCTATACTGGAACTACTGTACACTGTAACTACTGTTAAATACTTTGTAATCAGGTGGCTAGTGCTGCTCTCTCAAGAAAGAAAAAATCTGTGCCATACTTACCTGTATCATACAGTATTGTACTTGATGTGCCTGTACTTACCATACTACAGTACAGTACTATACCATACTACCTTCCTGATGCTTGCCCATTACGCTCGATCGCAATGGCCACCACAGTCGCAATATATCAAGTACATCGTTCCAAAAACTCATTATGCCTTGCGCCAACTCATCCTTTTTGGAGGGTTTCACGACTTTTCGGATATGATACTTCAGCTGATGCCAGACCATGTCGATAGGATTGAAGTCTGGCGATCTGTCATTGGAGGGGGGGAAAAAAGGACAATTAGTTAAAGAGATACAGTTGTAACGGACGTGCTCACCACAAACCTGGACCGGACCGCGGGGCTGAGGTGGGGAAAGATATACACCGACCTGAGACCACGAAGCCTGATCCGGGTTGCGAATTCCGTGGTCGTACGTAGCAGGGTCGGGACTGGAGAAGGCAGGATAATCCGTGGACAAGCCGGGGTCAGGATAGGCGAAGGCTGGGTAAACAATATCCATGCTGAGGTTTGGCAACAGGACACTTGGGAGAAGGTGCTCCAACGAAGACAGGAACAGAAAAGGGGAATCCAGTGCGTCCGCACAAAACAGTACCCCCTAGCCGGGTACAGCTGTGAGTGGGTGAGACCACTGGGAGCAGGAGATTGCAGCAGGTAAGGAACAATGATGCAGACCTCTGCAGGAGAGATGGGGGATCCAGTACAACAGCACAAACAGCACCCCCTAGCCGGGTACAACTATGAGTAGCGGATGCCACTGGAAGCAGGAGATTGCAGCAGGTCTCAGGAAGCACCGATGCAGGCCTCTGCAGGACTGGAAGCAGGAGATTGCAGCAGGTATCAGGAACAATGGTGCAGACCTCTGCAGGAGAGATAGGGGATCCAGTACAACAGCACAAACAGCACCCCCTAGCCGGGTACAACTGTGAGTAGCGGACGCCACTGGAAGCAGGAGATTTCAGCAGGTCTCAGGAACAATGATGCAGGCCTCTGCAATGGGGAGTATGCAGCAGGTATCAGGAAGCACCAATGCAGGACTGGAACAGGATACCAGGCACAAGAAGGCCTAGCAGGCCAACCACAGGCTGTGGCAAACACAGTTACTAGAAAGTCTATGACCAGCAACTTCCTGGTGGGCGGGGCAGGAGTTAAGTAGAACAGACAGCCAATGAGAGAGAGCTGCACAGGAGGCAGCATGAAGCAGGCTGCAGTACAATAGCAGAAGCAGGTGATTCTGATTGCAGGTACAAGGGAAGGTTTTCCTACAAGCTGCAAGGTTCTGTAAGGACAAGGTTTCAGCAAAACCCAGGAGCGGATTCCTTACAACAGTACACAGTAAAAACAGTGGGGGAAAATGAGACACGGTTACCGCACTTACTCCGCTGGCGTCTTCACCCAGTTGATACCGCGCTCAAGAATATGCGCTGTTGACGCGGTGTGCTTCGGATCGTTCTCCTGGTAGAAACGGTGACCATCTGGGAACTCATGTGTGATGTATTCCACAATCTCAGGCACAATTTGCTCTTAGAAAAAAGCTTTATTCATGATTCCTATAACAAGAAAGAGAAAAGTGCTTAAAAACTGCACACTAGTACAGTACAGTGCATAAGGCAAAAGCGTGTGACTTATTTTACCTTCAAAGATGACAATGCATCCTGGTCCACGCCTAGAGATGGCACCCCACACATGCATCTTCACTGGGTGTTTTGGATGTGGCTTCATAGATATGCGACCTTTTTTGTGGAATGCAAAGGTGGCAAATCTCTCCAGCGATACAGTAGACTCGTCAGTGAAGACGCAATCCTGGAAAGTTTCTCCACTGTCAATCCATGCCTGGGCCTGGACAACTCTCTTGATCTTGTTAACGTCCCTTATCATAGGGTACGCTCTGTAATGACAAGGAATAATTTTATAGGTACAGTACAGTTTCTTAAACAACACTTTAACCTCCTGTACTGTCCAGTACTAACCTCACACGTCCATATTTCCATCCAATTCTGCGTCTCATCTTCTTTATGCTGGTCTCGGATACAGTGAGATTGTGATTTTGCAGCAGAGTGTATTTGACCCTTAAGGCACTCTTCTCATCATTCTCTTCACTTATTTTGTCAACCAGAAGAGTTGTCTCCCTACAGTGTACAGAAAAACAACAATCCGGTAAGTTACAGTACAGTAGGCCACAAGTACAGCACATCATTTACAGTAAACAATAATAGATGCAGCAATATAAACAATAATAGATAGATATACTATATTATATAGTAATATAAATAAACAGAAATAACCATAATGTTAGATAGATCTATACTATATAGTTATATTTATATGCAGCAATATAAACAATAATAGATAGATATACTACTGTATATTATATAGTAATATAAATAAACAGAAATAACCATAATGTTAGATAGATCTACAGTATACTATACAGTATAGTTATATTTACATGCAGCAGTATAAACAATAATAGATAGATATACTATATTATATAGTAATATAAATATACTTACGCGTTAGTTACCATTGGTGTCCTCGTGCGTTGTTTGGTCTTTCCGTGTGCATGATAGCACACGGTGGTTGATGGCACAACGAGGCCAGAAGCAGCTAACCAGCGTTGGATATCTGCAATTCGTTGTCCGCTAGTGTACATCTCCTTAATTCTCATGCCGAGATCCTTTGAAATCTTTATAACAGGCATTGCTGCGAGTAGAAAGAAATACAAGCACAAGAATGTATATTCGATGTTTAGTCGATGTGTATTCAATGTGCAGTGAATCCACAAAATGGATGGTTTATTTATTTGTTAATGACTCACATTAGAATACGCCCACGTTTAACACCTGTACCTCGTCGCCATGCATAAAAGGTTACACAATTTGCATAGCCCACAATTCGATGATCGGTATCTGAACTTTACCTTGTCCAGATACTGCATTGTGCCATCTGCTTCCATGGATCAACCCCGATTCTACGGACGCAGGAACCCACTCGCCTCTGCCATGTCGGTCACGCAGAAAAGGTGAAAGGCAGGAGCCATTTCCAAGCCAAGGCCAAAGCGAAAGGCTAAGGCTAATAAAGAAAACCTTCTGCTGACCCCAAAGGCTAAGGGTTTTAATACACATAAGCCTTATTATGTCAAGAAGAAATTCGGGGATGTATACTCAAGGCAAAACAAATGGCAGCCAACCCATCGAACCCGCAGGCCACTTCCTCGATTACGCTTTGACGACTCTGCCGCTGCTCTCCCGGAAATCCACAGCCCATCTTCTCCACTACTCGTCCACGACGCTGCCGCTGCTCTCCCAGAAACCCACAGCCCATCTTCTCCAACTACTCTTCGAAGACGCTGCCGCTGGTCTCCCGGAAATCCACAGATCACTTTCTCCATTACGCTTAGACGACTTTGACGCTTCTCTCCCGGAAATCCACAGGTCACTTTCTCCTTCCCTCTTCGACGACGCTGATGCTTCTCTCCCGGAAATCCACAGGTCACCTCCTCCATCCTTCTTCGACGACGCTGCCGCTTCTCTCCAGGGAACCCCCATCTCATCCTCCGTAGCACCCATCCACCCAGATGTCCACAGCACCCCATGCACAAGATCCAGCTTGTTAGACCGCATGCTGAATGGGTTAAGTGTGGATATCCCCGGGAACTCTACTATGCTGGTAAAGATAGATCTTCTTTTAGAGACCATTCTAAATATGGATCAACGGATGGAGAAGATGGATCAATGGATGGAGAAGATGGATCAACGGATCGAGAAGATAGAGACTGACATAGCGGGGATACATAATTTGCTCGGAGTTCATGCCCCTGTATCGACGCCGGAGCAGGAGGGTGGCATGGATGGGATGAATGGGACCTTCTATCACCAAGCGCACCCCCTCCACCAGAAGAATATGTGTACATGTATGCCGTTGACGAGGATGACATGACAACCCCGTCAAGACCACGGCAGGAGACAACACGGCGACCAAGACAGGAGGAAAGCATCCTCCCAGACAACCTACCCTCGCCCGCCGCCACAAGCACACCCGCTCCCAGAAGAACACCCGCTCCCAGAATCCAACCCACATACTGTACGCTTGCATCGATACGGTGTCCGACATCATCCTGCGCGAGCTGCCCAATCCAATCAGGGAGAAGTATAGGGTGATGAGTGCTGGTTTACCCCATAAGTATGCCATGTTAATTTTCAAGCACCACGTGTCCTACTTGGTGTACTGCGGGTGGGCCAAGAATGTAAACTACGAAGGAAATCGCGAAAAAAGGCGCTTCCTGAAAATTTAAGAAAGACTATTGTGGGGGAATTGCGGCGCTATTTTTCAATTACAGATCCTGTAATGAAAATCGCGAGAGACTCCATTATGGAGTCATACATGGCATTTTGTGTCATACAAGGCATCGGCCCTGGAAGGACAATCTGGTGGGGATCAAATTTGCGTGACTGTTCAAATGTTGTTTATTTTTTTACTTGTTGCTTGTTTTGACTTGTATTAATAAAGAAATGTTTTTTACTAACACCATACTGTTGTGCTGTAAATGTTTTGACTTTCTGTACTTTAATAAAGGAGATGTTGCGTGTTTTAACTTGTATTAATAAAGAAATGTTTTTTTCTAACACCGTACTGTTGTGCTGTAAATGTTTTGACTTTCTGTACATAAATGTTTTTACTAGCAGTACACCATACACCTGTAAATGTTTTGAATTGCTGTACACTTTTTGTACTTACTCCACCAATAAAAGAAAATGTTGATTTGTTTTAAATTGTTCCATTGTCTCCTTTTATACTGTAACAAAATACAGTGTTTCTAGAACATACAGTACTGTCCAGGCATGCTGTCCAGGCATACTGTAGGCATGCTCAGTACTGTACACCACAAGAGTATTACAACAATACATGCTGTACGGGTATAGAATACACATATGTACTGGAATACATGTAGAATAAATGCATACTTTTTATTTTTCGTGTTTATAATACAGTATATATATATAAAAGTATTGTATACGGTCTGAAAACAACAGCATACTGTTTCAGGTTTTCTATGAAGCTCTCAGTTACAGTATTCTTCCTAATCAATAGCAACGACCACTAAACTGTTGACTCCGGTACGTGGTTTTTAAAATCCGATTCAGCAATGTGCAGGCATTGTTACACAAAGCGATATTATCCATCGAAATCCCTCCATGTGCCGTTTTCCGCATGAGATGACAAAGTTTTCTTTTCTGAGGAAAAGCAAAAGTAAAAGTTTTACTGTAATGGACAGACAGTCCCCTAAAGAAGTTCCCAATCAGTCCCACCAATAATTTTCTCGGGGGGCGTCTCCTGTTCACATGCGCATGTGCCCACTGTCGATGTGATGACACACATATGCGTTTCAAGAAGGTTCCAATGCGCATGTGCCTAGCGTTCCACTAATTGTTCAGTATCTGCTGTAGAAGCTGCTCAGCCAATGATATTGCTTACAGGAGAATCGCTTGACTGTGCATTGATATTGATATTTTAAAAACAGAATAAAATACGGCAACATTACTCACCATAGACTTTGCCAATCAGCTGGCGCCGAGCCACTGCCAGTCCCGTATTCTCGATTATACTCGTAGTTGACAGGTGACAGCAGGACTACTACACATGTAGTTGACAGCTGATGAGGCTGGAAATCGCTTTGGTACATGCAAGCTTGCTGGAATCTGTACGCGAAATCCGGCTAAGGCTGCAGGTATCTGGGCGGGGACAGACAGCAAGGGTTGTCGGTCACCAGGTTTTCACTGACGGTCGGACCGTTATTGGAAGCTGGCGCTGTCGCTGGCGCATTGTTTGCCAGCGACTGACGTTTCTTAGTTGGTTTTAACATGACCTTTCACCTTTTGAAGTCTCCATGATCAAAGGTACGGGAAAAATCTGGTGCTACACACCAATACTCTCCCATAACACCGGGATCAATACGAAAAAAACACGGATCGATACATAACTTTTTCCTTATTGCACGCTTCCACACATGAGCATCTGGTGAAAATTTGTAAAAGTTATAGTTTTTCGATAAAATACTGATAAATTTGACCAACTGTTGCCATCTTATCATCTGTTGCATTAATCGAGGCCCATATTAAATAAGCGTATGTTATATCGGGTTTTTGGTACACGGACTGCAGCGGTGCACTCATCTCGGAACTCTCAGGACAATAGAACACCAGACTCTGCGCATTTAGTTTTTAATATGAAAAGCCTAAATTGATACATTATTGTAACTTCTTCAGTACCAAGGTCAATTTACAATAGACCACTGTGGTATTTTTTTAAACACCTGCAAGTCGACACATAACTGAAGCGCATGTGCATTACAATCCATGAATATCTGCCACCTGGCGGAAACGCGAAGAATTGCAACCAATTAAATCCGAACCATTATCAATAAACACATCAATAAACACATCAACCGCGGGTGACGCCGGCATGAATGCAACATGAATGCGGCATGAACGCGGTGAAGTGCGTGGCATTCGGAAAAAATTCGGAGATGTCGGAGAATAAAAGGGGCCGCGGCTGTAGCTGGGACTCCCCACGTGCTAAGCCCTCTCCCTGAGGACTCTGGGACATGTAGGCCCTCGCTCCATCTTGCGGAGCCATTAAGATGGTCACCACAACTCATGGCTTCCTGCGCATGCGCAAACCTAAAATGGCCACAGCACTGACTGCGTCGCTTACAAGATGGCAGCCCCCTGCACTTCGACACAGCGCGAAGCACCGGTGGTTCCTATCCAGCCTGCAGTCGCCCCCCCCCACCCCCTCCCCCTGCTCCGAAGGTAATAAGGGGGCTCGACTTCATATATAAAGCATTAACATACAGTATTAGAGTATGGGTACTGTATATGTATGCATCGCATGTGTGGGGGTGTATTCATAATCATGCTTTTGTTGCGGTTCTTGAAAAAAATTTGGTCAAACAAAAAAAGTCTCTTCTTCCTTGAAAGTCTGCAGACCCCTGGGCTAGTTCAATATGTGCTGATGTGGCCAATCGCAGCCCGTTTAGCTGAAAACCCCGATTGACTAGAATGGGGTTTTTATGCGGTCGGCAGCTTTGTGGTGCATTACATTTACTTAACCCCATATGGCTATATTGTCATTGTTGTTACTGCAATGATTAACTAATGTAATGTAACTCACCATACCCGGCTCCAAAGGAGTTTACTTGTACATGGCAGTGCTCAGCCTCACACCTGTTCAGGGTGCTGGGTGTTGATGCTTGACTGTAACTAGGATGGGAGCCAGGAACTTTTATAAAACGTATAGTGATTTATTGGCATCCGTCAATAATGCTTCACAGATATTAACATACTTCCTACTTGACTGATAACTCATGGCAAATAATAATAATTTGCAGGACTTCATCCCCTTTGTAGCTTTCACTCCTATGCTAGGGTTGTACTTGGCTTGTTACCCGCAGTAAGGGTTAAACTGGAAGTTACTTGCATAGTTAGTAATGGCCCGTGATAAATGCACCACTCTGGAACACACTTCAGTTGCTGAATTAGGAACCCGCTCCTGTGTACTACATCCGCCTTCCGTTCCTATCTGATCAGGATGGCACTAAGGACCTCCTGGTTGAGCTGATACAAACATACTCAAGAGTTACTAACACAGAGAACTGCTTACTAAAAGCATGCTTCCTCCCAATCAATACTGAGAACAATCTCAGACATACTACTGGCGCTTACTTAAAGGGTCACATATCTTAACTGAAAACAGCCAAGGACGACAGGTAGGGCCGCCGAAAGGGGGTGGCAGCTGGGACAAGTGTCTTGGGCCCGCTGGCTGTGGGGTGCCAGGTGGCTGGACAAGCAGTTAGGCTCGACCTCTCGTGGCTGCCGGGTCCCGGCTCTCCCCAAGCTGCGGCCTCCCTTCTCACTAATTGTCCCACACTGGGCTCTCTGACGTCGACACGCACCGGGACGTCTGAAAGAAAGTGTAGTAGCAAAATCCATTAGGTTAAATACAGTCCTGAATACATCACCACAAAGTAAGGGGTGAAAAGCCTCCAGCTGAGTCCCGATATAGAGAGGTAGAGGAAGGGTCCCAACACCGCGCTCCCACTCCCATTGCTACAGTTCTTGCCTCTGGACGCTTTGACTCAGCAGTTACAATGTGCCTTAGTATGTTTCAATTCATTAACTTGTTACTCTTCCATGCATTGCTCAGTCTGTAGTGTATTCTTGCCTTTTCTATACCATCGTGTAGTTTTGGCATGTGTGTGCATCCAGTGTTTGTTTGGCCCACTTACCTGCTTGCTTCGTTCACTTTTGCCAGCTTTTTGTCATTATGAGCTGGCTTCTGTGTTATTTATTCTGACTGCTCATTGCTACAGTTCCAGACCTTGATGTTACTTTTTCCATTTGTGTTAATTTATCCCGTGTGTAACAGGGGACTTATCCCTGTTCAGTATGTGCCTTTAATCCAGCAGTGTGGTGGTTAACCTCTGGTAGTTAATTACTAAACACCACCTGCCTGATTTAGATTGTCTACAAAAACCTGTCTGTTCAGACAGGAGTGACTCCCTAGCTCTGACTGAGAGATGACCCTTGGAGCTGACCAGTCTTGAGCTCTGCACAGCAGAGCTGATTTCAACACACACACACACACACACACCGATGACAAACTTACTTAAATCAGAATTAAGGAAAGAAAAAAGATACTCACCACTTTTAATGCAATTTCTGCGGTTGGACTTCTTTAGAGAGTTGGTCAATGTTCGGTGTATACGCTGTGATTTTCAGGCAAGGCTCAAGACTCATATCTTTCAGTTGGCTACTCAGTTTGCCTTTTATGAAATTCATGTTAGAAAACACTTGCTCGCAAAAGTATGTCGATCCGAAGATTGAGAGAAGCCCAAATGCATATTTCTTCAGGTGACTGTAGGTGTCCGGTAGACAATTTCAAACATCAAATACAACCTGGTTTTGTTTTTTAAGATCGTCAATTTCTGACCGTTTGTGATGTAGCGCCAAGGTAGACTTCTGCTTTTCCAGATCCTCAAGGTCAGTGACAAGGTCTTTCAATTTTGAATTCTACAAATTCTTGGCCCCCAAGTCCGCTAACTCGAGTTCAAATTGTGCTCGATCAGCTCCAGCAAATGGAGTACAATTCCATTCGGAAGTTTCTGCTTCAAGGGCTTTCGAAAGAAATTACAAAGTTGCCTTTTCTTCTCTGAATGCTTGAAATTGCCCGGCAAATGCAGCTTGCATTTTGACAACTATTTCTGTAAGGGACTTAAGATAAATGTCACAGTCATTTGTTTGTCGAAATTTCTTCAAGGTTAGGAAATGCACCAACGTGCCTTTCTCTATGTCTCTTGCAAAGCACTTCTTCCAAAATCAAGATTGCAGTTTCTCACTTTCACTGTAGTTTCCGATTTAGCACATTTAAGTGAGAAGTTATATCCACCATGTAATAGAATTTCTGTAACCAGTGAAAATCCCTTAGCTCTACATATTCTTGCAGGAATACCTTCACTTCCTTGAGACATGACGCAAACTGCATTAGCACTTTACCTCTGGAAAGCCATCGTACCTTGCTATGCAAGAGAAGATCGGAATATTGGCTGTTAACTTCTTGAAGAATCTGGCAAAAGTGCAGTTGATTGAGCTATCTTGCCATTATTTAGTTGACAATCTCCACGACTAAATCCATTACTCTTTTTTGCTTCTTGGTGGATTATGCAGTGAAATGAAATTACATCGTGCTCCATACTTTTTTGTAGCAGTAGAAATTAATCTGTTGATGTCAATTTCTTTTTGTTTAAAGCATTGAGTATCAGCAGATGCAATGTCTTCCCCCCGAGTTTGTCATCTGAGTGGCAATAATGTGATCAGTTCTTCTTGAAGTGCTTGAGAGTTAACATATCTGTCGAGGAGGGCAATGGCGTCCACATCGCATGACTCATCATAGGCAATAGACAGTCCTGGTGCTGAGTTAATGCCATTAACCTGCTGGCTTGTTACATCTATGGGGGAAAAAACCTTCTAATAGCGCTCTAAAGGAGATAATAATTGGTGATCATATAACGATAAATAGAATATGTGACTTAAAAAGTGACCGTGAACGTGAATAAAATATAATAAAGTACAACACAGGTGCAATATAGTGAATAAAGAAATGCTGCTCAGAACTCTTGGAAGGATGGTCCACAGGAATCCCTCTTGCTGGAACGTGTGGAAGTTGAAGGGGAGCGCAACTCAATCAGTGGTAAATATGCAAATGAGAAAAGACACAATATAGTGCAACAATGTCTCTTAAGATTTATCTCCAATTTCTGTAGACTTCTTTAAATTCAGAACTCACATTTTCTCTGAAACAATCAAGCATGTAACCCAAGCTCAGGTGGGTAGAGGAATGTGGTATGTAGATCCAACCTCTCTCTATATTCTATGGTCTTGGGGATTGTGACAGGGTAAATAAAAGCCACCAGCTATATGCCTGGCAGACATATGTTTAGCCTGCACTGCAGCAGTGACTACGTTAACTTCAGCTGGGAGCCTCGGGACAATTAGTTGGATCCCAGCTGCCTAATCAAGGTGTGTTACAAACCCCAGGCTGTAGACACATGGTGCTGGCTGTTGAGGAGAGAGTAGTAAGCTACTGAAGAGATTACTGATACAAGGTCTGTTATCAAAGTACATGAATTATGAACTGTCTGTCTCCTGCATAGAAAAGGGTAACAGCCTTATTTTTACACTGTCTACTAAAGAGAAACAGTTTTGTTTTGTCAGCTGAAGAAAAAGCCATTTTTCTTTTGTTTGCTGATGAAAAGCTATTTTTGTTTTGTGTGCTGTATAATTTAAGGCTAAATAAATAACCCTTATCCAAAGAACCTGCGTGTATAGTTGCATTTACCCTGCAACATATGGTGTCAAGAAGTGCTGGGATTTTGAAAGGCCCCTGCAGTTAAAGGGCCACACACACATACAGACAAAAAAAAAAAAATGGAAGAATTTTTTAAAGAGTTTCTGTGCGAGCAGACTAGACAGCAGGGACAGTTAATGCAGGAGCAGGCCCGGCTGCAAGCGGAGAGAGATGAAAGACTACAGGCAGCACAAGATAAGCGGATTGCCAAGCTGCTGACCCATTTCCAAGGGTCTGCCAGTCCAGAACTTGCAAACAGACCCCTGATACTCCTGAGGAAAATGGCGCCGAACGAGGATCCAGAGGCTTTTTTACTGACATTTGAAAGAGTTGCTGAAGCTCAGGGCTGGGCTACAGATCGCTGGACAACTGCTTTGGCCCCGCTCCTCATAGGAGAAGCCCAGGCCTCATATCAGGGTCTCCCAGCAGATCAGGCAATGGACTACCGACAAGTAAAAGCCGCCATACTGGATCGCTTAGGTCTGACCCCAGAGACCTACCGGCAGCAGTTCCGGAACATGAAGTACACCGCTAAGATGAGACCCCGGGTCCTCGCTCAGCTATTATTGGACTTGTGTACGCGCTGGATACAACCCGAGGAGTGCACTAAGGAGGCAATTCTTGAGCAGGTGGTTTTGGAACAATTTCTACAAATAATACCCCCTTCCGCACGCTCGTGGGTAAAACGCCACGCTGCTGAAACCCTAGCTTTGGCGGTCCGACTCATGGAGAACTTCCTTGGGGCTGAGCAGCAGGCGGGTGTCCTGGACCCGACTCCACTGGCACTTGCGGATGCCCAAAGAGGGAGGTCGGATCAACGGGGAACCTACGGCCCATCCATACGCAACCGCCAAGTCCAACGAAAGGAGTAGTCGTTCCAGCAAGGACGTAGTCCAAATGCTGGTCCCCGCCGAGACCCTCATCTCCTTCCTGATGTCGGCTCATCGCAAAATGAGAGGAACTTCCGAGGACATCGCCCACAGGACCCACCAGATGCCTGGTCTCCAGTATCCGGTCCAGCGGAGCGCTATCCACAGCCCCCTCCTGCGAGGAAACCCTCTCCATGTTCCGCCTGCGGACAACAAGGCCACCGGTATGTGGACTGTCCACTGATGGAGTGTTCATTCAGCAGGACCGTCACCTCGGCCTTCACTGGAGAAAATTTCAAGCCCTGGCTACTTCCAGCCCTGATTGGGAGAAAAACGTCCAGGCCCTTGTAGATTCGGGCTCTGGGAAAACTCTGGTCCTCCAGGAACTGTTACCGCCTAACGT
The DNA here is from genome assembly GCA_036426205.1 of Ascaphus truei. Taxonomy (NCBI): domain Eukaryota; kingdom Metazoa; phylum Chordata; class Amphibia; order Anura; family Ascaphidae; genus Ascaphus; species Ascaphus truei. The sequence continues at coordinate 26,660 of WSYH01004526.1, read as the reverse complement.
GTGTTCTTTTGACACCCCATGGAGTATAGAATGTATACACGGCGATGTAAAACGCTATCCGACGGCCAAAATCCGTAAAAGGTCAGGAGGCTTACCTCGAAGTAGGAGTCGCTCCTTGGCTCCCTGCCCCCGTTGTGCTCGGCCGGACTGGCCTTTCTTTTCAAACCTAATGGCTCCAGTCTCTCATGAGGAGCCCCCTTCTATGGCTCAGGAGAACCCTGGCAAACTGTTCCCCTTCTCGGCAGACCTTTTTCCCAGTAGACACTGGGTTCAAAAGACTCGGAAGCAAAGACGCTCTGACAAACAGGACTGGTTGCAGAAATCTGGGTCTCAAGGTTACCATTCTAGTAGTCAGAGGTCACAAGTGATGGCTGGGGATGGCCAGAGGGAGGGGGATATGGGTCCTGGAGATTTACCCGACCTGTACCTCTCTGACTTCCGCCAGAAGAAAGGGGAAGATCCAGTCCTTGCTAGACAGTATTACAAGGTGGTGAAAATTGACGAGCAGATTTTAAATGCACAGGGGGTGATAGTATTCCCCCATTTTGAGCTATCAAATGATATCCTGTATAGGGTGAATAGGCAGACACAAACAGGGGAGGTCACCAGACAGATATTGGTTCCCAAGGCGTTTGTTAAATCTGTGTTCACTCTAGCCCATACTGTCCCTTGGGGTGGTCACCTGGGCAGGGATAAAAAATTGGACCGTATTTCGTCCCGATTCTATTGGCCAGGGATGCATAGCGATATTGCTAAGTTATGTGCGGCATGTCCGGAGTGCCAGCTAACTAGTCCAAAGGGACAAAAACCAGCCCCTTTGGACTTCCCCAGGTTATGTTGACAGACCAAGGTACAAATTTTATGGCTAAGTTGATGCAGGATGTCTTAAAATTACTAGAGCTCAAGTCTGTTCGGACATCGGTCTACCATCCACAGACTGACGGATTGGTGGAAAGATTTAACCGAACTCTAAAAGGGATGCTGAGGAAATTTGTAGATTCAGAGAAGAGAGCCTGGGATGAACTTCTCCCTTTTCTGCTGTTTGCAGTGTGGGAAGTTCCCCAGGCCTCCACGGGATTCTCTCCATTTGAACTGCTCTATGGCCGCCAACCCTGGGGTATCCTAGACCTCCTAAAGGAGTCCTGGGAGGAACAGCGGTCCCCTTCTAAGAATACCCTGCAATATGTATTAGACCTTAGGAAGCGCCTAGATGTGGTCGGCCATTTTGCTAGGGAGAATCTTAGATCAGCCCAGGACAGTCAGGAGAGACATTACAATCAGAATGCTCGCATGAGAGTGTTTCACCCGGGAGACCAGGTGATGTTATTATTACAAGTAAAAAGGAAGACAACAGATTGATCTTCCACAGATCCCTTTTACCACTGCACAAACAGGCTAATACAACAGATAACAAGGATGTAGTGCTTCTTGATATAATAAAGAGTGGACTGTGGGGAAGACCCTGGTAATTGCACCCAGTGCTAGGATAGATCAATTACCTAAAACGCCTTCTGGGCAAAACAATAAACTTTTATTTAACATATATATACACACACATTAATACGACGCAATAAACCAGTGGGTAATAAAACAACTAAAACACAGGTATGGGTATATAAGGAGGAAATGATTAGATAAATATCTATAATACAACTTCATAGATGAAGTCCTCCTGATTGATAGCTCCGATGGGGGAGGTGTGTGGTGGGGATATTGATGCCTCAATGCAGATGTGCAATTGGTGCTGATCAATATACAGCAAAATCAACCACCTAAGGCCAAAAATGGGGTGTAGTGAGGTGTGTACAGTACTGTTAGTGTGGCACTACCGGAGAGGACTGCCTAAGTCAGTAATAGTCGTGAGTAGTGCAACCTGTGTTGTGGTCGTGTTGCTGCATGGCGCAGTGTTCTAATGATTCCACTGACACCATGTGTATCCAATGCAGCCCTCACTCTAAAGCCCACAAGTAGCGGCAAAAGCCCATATACTGCACAGTAGAGGCCAGATAGCTATAAACAGCAGCCTCCGGTACACAACCTAACACCCTTCCTCCCCAGTAACGGAGCGATCTCACCCGTGACCTCCGACGTCAACGCGATGACATCATCCCGATGTTATTATTACCCAGTTGCGAGAGTAAACTCCTGGCCAAATGGCAGGGCCCATTCGAAGTACTCCGCCGCACGGGTGATATGGATTACGAGATCGCTCAACCAGGGTCCAGGAAGGGTAAACAAATTTACCATGTGAACTTGCTGAAACCCTGGAAGATGCAGCTGTCTCTATTCATTCACCCAGTGGAGGAGGAAACGGATTTGGGTCCTCAGCCTCCACGGGAGAACATCGTGAATGACGATAAAATCCCAATGGGTAAACAGTTGTCCTGTGAACAAAAAGGGGACTTGTTAGCAATAATGACCCAATTCCATGATGTTTTTTCTGATTTACCAGGGCAAACTAACTTAATTTCACATGCAATCGAGACAGCACCTGGGGTAAAAGTACGTTCCCGTCCGTATAGATTGCCTGAAAGTCGTAGGGCCTTGGTAGAGAAGGAGGTACAAGAAATGTTACACTTAGGAGTGATTGAGGAATCATGCAGTGAGTGGTGCAGTCCACTAGTTATGGTCCCTAAACCTGATGGCAAGGTAAGATTTTGTGTGGACCTCTGAAAGGTTAATGCGGTATCCAAGTTTGACGCATATCCGATGCCAAGGGTGGACGAATTAATTGATGCCCTTGGTAACGCGTATTATATATCCACGCTGGACTTGACAAAAGGATACTGGCAAATACCCTTAGAGGAAAAGTCCAAGTGCAAAACAGCCTTTGCCACTCCCATGGGTTTATACCAGTTTGTGACAATGCCATTTGGACTGCATGGAGCCCCAGCCACATTTCAGAGACTCATGGATAAGGTACTGAGGCTCCATAGGACTTATGCCGCAGCCTACCTAGATGACATTGTCATTTATAGTAAACACTGGCGGGCCCATCTAAATAGGCTGAAAGCGGTCCTCAAATCTCTAAGAGAGGCAGGGCTCACAGCCAACCCTAAGAAATGTGCCTTGGGTAAAGCGGAAACCAAATACTTAGGGTATGCAGTGGGAGGTGGAAAAGTAAGGCCACTAGCCGACAAGGTAGCTGCCCTGAAAGAAGTTCTGACCCCCCAAACAAAAACGCAGGTACGCTCTATGCTGGGTTTAGCAGGGTACTACCGGCGATTCATCCCCAACTATTCGGAAGTGGCAGCCCTTTAACGGACCTCACAAAAAAGTGTGCCCCTACACAAGTGGTATCGTCAAGGGAATATCAGAGAGCCTTTGAGGACATAAAAAGGTGTCTATCAGAGGGTCCCATCCTTAGAAACCCGGACTTCAACAGCCCTTTTATAGTGCAAACAGATGCATCAGAGATAGGGCTAGGGGCAGTGTGTCACAACAGTTTGAGGGAGTTGAACACCCTATCCTTTTCCTGAGTAGGAAATTGTTCCCGAGGGAAAAAAACTACTCAGTGATTGAGAAGGAGTGCCTCGCAGTAAGGTGGGCAATCGAGGCTTTGAGGCATTACCTGGCAGGAGTCCATTTTACTTTGGTGACGGACCATGCTCCACTGAAGTGGTTAAATAGTATGAAGGATTCCAATGCTAGATTGACTAGGTGGTATTTGGCCCTCCATCCCTTCTCATTTGAGATTCAGCACAGGCCGTGAAAAGAGAACGCAAATGCTGACTACTTTTCTAGAGAAGGAGTGGATGGTCGGGCGTCAGCCGTGCGTATCCCAAGCCACACACTAACAGGGGAGGAATGTGACAGAGTAAATAAAAGCCACCAGCTATATGCCTGGCAGACATATGTTTAGCCTGCAATGCATCAGTGACTAGGTTAACTTCAGCTGGGATCCTCAGGACAATTAGTTGGATCCAGCTGCCTAATCAAGGTGTGTTAAAAACCCCAGGCTGTAGACACATGGTGCTGGCTATTGAGGAGAGAGGAGTAAGCTACTGAAGAGATTACTGATACAAGGTCTGTTATCAAAGTACATGCATTATGAACTGTCTGTCTCCTGCATAGAAAAGGGTAACAGCCTTATTTTTACACTGTCTACTAAAGAGAAACAGTTTTGTTTTGTCTGCTGAAGAAAAAGCCATTTTTCTTTTGTTTGCTGATGAAAAGCTATTTTTGTTTTGTGTGCTGTATAATTTAAGGCTAAATAAATAAGCCTTATCCAAAGAACCTGCGTGTGTAGTTGCATTTACCCTGCAACAGGGATCAAATCACTTTCTGTGACAGGATGTCACTCGGGATGAGGTATACACAGCCATATGTAGATGGGAAAACAAAAAGCCAAACATAGTGTGTACCAGTATAAATGTAACAATTTAATTTATAAAACCATAAGGATGTACGCTAACATCAATAAAATAATATATTGGGCACATAGGAAAAGTGAACACTGCTTCCAGACTCTCACCCCTCCGCACGGATCTCCCGTCGCGTCACTTCCGGTTTCCCGGCGTTTCACTTCCGGTATTGCAGCGTGTGTAAACTTCGCCATATCGAGGGGATCCCAGGTGCAGGCAGGTACAGGTGAGTGGCGTCAGCAGGGCGCTCTCGACTCGCTTCGTCAGGAGTCATGACCCCAAATGAAGTCTTTGGATGAAACATGTTGGGATTTTTGACTTTCTGAGGCCATGTTATGATTGTGCAAACCGAGACCGGACCGCGGGGATGAGGTGGGGTTATATAATCACCGACCTTAGTCTGCGCAGACAGATCCGGAGTGCGTAGTTCATAGTCGTACATAGCAAGGTCAGGATTGGAGAAAGCAACATCATCGTTATTCAAGCAGGAGTTCGTCAACGGGTAGAAAGGAGCTCCCCGCTTCAGCGTAGGAGCGTGAGCACAGGAGTGACCTCTGCGCGAGGAGCGGCTTTGGCCCATGACGCCGGTATCAGTAGTAGAAGACAGCAGGCTGGCAGAGGAACACCGCAGGGCAGTGCTGGGGAAAACCAGCGCTTCAGCATAGGGGTCCAAAACAGGACACCGCATGGAGAGTAGCGGCAGGCCTCAGGAAATAAAAGGTAACCTCTGCTAGGGGAGAATGCATCAGGTATCAGGAACCAGTGCTGGCGAACCAATGCTTCAGCACAGGAATCCGAGACAGGTCTCTGCGTGGAGTGTAGCAGCAGACCTCAGGAACACAAGAACTCAAGCCTCTGTGTAGAGAGTAAGGCTGCGGTCCCAGTCACCGCCACAGTGCACGGCTCGGCGTGCGGTGTGCTATCAAGCCCCGCCCCCCCAGTCCGGCCGGTCCCAGTCCCTACCTTGTCGCGCACCTTTCCCCAGCGGTGCACGACAGGTTTTCAGGGAGGCAGGAGAATTTGACCTCGACATCTGTGATGGGGGCGTGGCCATGCCCCCGCCGACGGTTCAGCCAATAAGGGGCGAACCAGCCATGGGACGTCATGGCCACGCCCCTGCAAACCCACAGCCACGCCCCCTCCCGTCGCAAACCTTCCCTCTCCCCCCAGACCGAAGATCGCGGTGTAGCGCTGTGCACGCGCCGCCCCCCCTGCCGGGTGCGCGTGCCACAGTGAAGACTGGGGACTCAGCCTAACAGCAGGCCTCTGGAAGATTGCCAGGAAGAATGCACAGGTTATTAAGAATTTATATTAGTGTAGGGACCCTTGAACTCTGTAATAGATTTGTCACAATCACACTGCATGCAGGCAAGTTCCCCATCAGTCATTCTTCCTGGCAATGCACAGGTTATTAAGAATTTATTTTAGTGTAGGGACCCTTGAACGTGGTCTGCCGTGAAGTTTGGCTCAAGGGCTTACAACAATTTGGCCAAAATGTTAAACTAAAAGACCATTTTATTTATTAGTTATTTATACATGTATATTTAGGCACTGTACCGTATATAAGTTTTTCTGGATGTGCACTGAGCTTTGTCTGTGTTTTATGTTATGTCTCTGGTTTTAAATATAAATTGTACTGGATTACCCTGCTCTCTCCTGCCCTTGAACCCTGCTTACGGATATGACCTTGCTGACTTCTGTTAACCCTGGACTCTGGCTTACGAACATTACGAACCTGCTCTCTATAACCCCTTGACTCTGGCACACGGACATCATCATCCTTACTCTGAAACCCAAGGCGTTGCAAGTATATCTAACCATCTTTCTACAGGCCCGGCAAAGCCATACCACACTCCGGGCATGCCCTCACTGCTGTGGGTGCATGGTAAAACCCTGCCCACCTCAGTTCTGGGGACTGGCCAGGTCTGCAGGCATACAGGCGTTACATTATGCAGAGCCCAACAAATGCAGACCCCCCTGAGGTGGGTCAAGGTGTTTCTTTGGAACATTTACAATTTGTGAGCAACCAGTTGACCACTGTCTCCCAGCAACTAGCTAACCTCTCTATCCAGGAAACTCCAGTATCTCCGTCACCCCCTGTTGCTATGACTTATGGTAATGCTGGACCCCGTATTCCACCTCCCAACCGGTATGATGGGGACCCCCTCGCTTGCCGCGGATTTCTAAACCAATGCGAGGTGCAATTCGAAATGTCCCCCTCTCAGATTCCTACCGGCCGCTCTAAGGTGGCTTACATTTACGCCTTGCTCACCGGCGACGCCCTCGCTTGGGCTTCTCCTCTCTGGGAACATAAGACTGAATTAACTCAAGATTACCCTAAATTCAGGCGTGAATTCCAGCAAGTATTTGACACTCCCGAACGACGGGCGACGGCCGCTTTCTCTCTCTTTCATATCTCACAGGGTCGAAGATCTGCGATCGAGTTCCGTACCCTCGCCACGGAGCCTCAATGGAATGATGAGGCACTCGCGGCCACATACTGGCACGGTCTCTCTGACACCTTGAAGGATGATCTTGCAACTCATGCCCGGCCTTCCTCCCTGGAGGAACTGATCACTCTCAGTATACGAATGGACCAACGCACCCAGGAACGACGGCATGAGAGACACTGTTCCCATTCTCTTTCTTCCCCTGTTGTCTCTCACAGGTCGCCCTCTTCGCCTCTCCTGGCATTGGACGCAACATAGCCGATGCAAATTGGTGGCCAACAACTTCGGGCCGTGGAGAGAATGCGACGCCTTCAGAAGGGACTCTGTTTCTACTGTGGTTCTTCGGGAACATCGCCTCCAGAACTGTTCCCTGAAGCCGGGAAACGGGAACACCCAGTAAAGGTAGAGGGGCTTCTACTGGGTACTGTCTCTTCTCTTCCCTCTCTCCCTGAGGATCTCACAAAGAAGCTCATGCTTCCTGTTACGCTGGAGGGTCCTGACCTCCTACTGGAAGTAGAAGCTTTCATTGACTCTGGATCTGGCGGTAACTTCCTGGATTGTACCTTCACCTCTGAGAACCAAATTCCCCGGTCAAGAGAAAAGCACCCATTGGTCTCGAGGCTATCGATGGTCGCCTGCTCCAGCCAGCATTCATCATCTGGGAGTCCATTCCTCTCACTTTGACCTTGGCCGACGGTCATAAGGAGGTAATAGTATTTGATATCTTCCATTCTCCCACCGTTCAGCTTATTTTAGGATTGCCTTGGCTGCAACTCTACAATCCACGCATTGATTGGACTGGCACCTTACCTATCCAATGGCCTTCCTCTGCTGAGTCAGTCTCTACGTCTCCTCCTGTTGCGGTGCTCGCCGGTTTGGATTCCGTTCCTTCCAATCTCTCGATTCTCCCGACCGTGAATCATGAGTTCCTGAATGTGTTCAACAAAGTACAGGCTGAAGTTCTGCCTCCCCATTGTCCATACGATTGTCCTATCGATTTAATTCCCAGAACCATTCTCCCGAAGTCGACATTTTACCCCTTGTCCGTTCCAGAAACTGAGGCTATGACGTCTTACATCCAAGAAAATTTGGAGAAAGGATTCATCCGCAATTCTACCTCCCCCACTGGGGCAGGCTTCTTCTTCGTGAAGAAGAAGGATGGATCGCTAAGACTATGTATCGACTTTCGCGGACTCAACAAAATCACGGTAAAGAATCGTTACCCCCTTCCCCTAATCTCTGAACTTTTCGATCGCCTCCAAGGAGCCTCTATCTTCTCCAAGCTCGATTTAAGAGGAGCCTATAATCTCATTCGCATAAGGGAAGGGGACGAGTGAAAAACCGCATTTAATACGCGATACATACTGGACATTATGAGTATCTAGTAATGCCGTTTGGATTATGCAATGCTCCTGCCGTCTTCCAAGAGTTCATGAACGACATCTTCCGGGATGTATTGGGAACATTTGTTATCGTATACTTGGATGATATTCTCATTTTTTCTAAGAATTTAGATGAACACATTCACCATACCAAACTGGTGCTTTCTAGGCTCCGTGCTAACCGCCTATACGCCAAGATGGAGAAATGTTTGTTCCACCAGACGTCTACTGCCTTCCTAGGCTATATTATGTCTAATCATGGTTTTTCTATGGACCCAGAGAAATTGAAGTCTGTTCTCGACTGGCCGCTGCCAAATTCTCTCAAGGCCGTGCAGCGTTTTCTCTGCTTTGCCAATTATTACAGGAAATTCATCCGTAATTTTTCTTCCATTGCTTTCCCCATCACTGCCTTGACCAAAAAAGGTGCAGACCCCACGTCTTGGTCTCCCGAAGCCATTGACGCTTTCGAGTTTCTCAAAAAAGCCTTTGTCTCTGCTCCCATCCTACGTCACCCGGATACCTTTCTTCCCTTCACATTGGAAGTTGACGCCTCGGATGTGGGAGCCGGTGTAGTTCTTTCCCAGAGATCCTCTCCCCAAGAAAAACTCCATCCCTGTGGTTTTTTTTCTCGGAAATTCTCGTCTGCCGAGAGAAATTATGATGTTGGGAATCGTGAGCTATTGGCCATTAAATTGGCTCTTCAGGAGTGGAGGCATCTTTTAGAGGGCACCAAGGAACCTATTGCCATCCTCACCGACCACAAAAAATTTCTGTATATCGAGGGGGCTCGACGATTAGGATCCCGTCAGGCCCGTTGGTCTCTTTTTTTTCCCCGTTTCAACTATACCATTTCGTATATTCCAGGTACCAAAAATATCAAAGCGGACGCTCTCTCTCGCCAGTTCGCCACGGAGAACGAATCCAATGAGTCCACGGAACCTATTCTTCCTGCCAAGTGCATAATCTCTGCCAATAATTTTGATGTGTTGCATGAAATCAACAAGGCCCAGGTTCACATTCCCAGCAGGTTCAGGGTACCAGAGGGACGCTTATACGCAGCTCCACGATTTCGCCACAAGATCGTACTTTGGGGACATTCTTCTAGATCAGCCGGTCATCCAGGCTTCAAGAGGACAGCGGATCTTATTAAACGGACATTCTGGTGGCCTAAGATGAACAAGGACATTTTTTATTTCACTAGTGCTTGTCCGGTATGTGCCCAGAGTAAATCTGCCCATCACAAACCTTCGGGTCTTCTCATGCCTCTTCCTATCCCGGAGCAACCTTGGAAACACATCTCTATGGACTTCATTGTCGAACTTCCCAATTCTTAGTGAATGAATACCATTCTTGTTGTGGTAGACAGATTTTCTAAACACTCACACTTTATTCCCCTCAAGGGTCTTCCTAATTCTGCTACTGTACTTTTGCCGATATTTTTTCCAAGGAAATTTTCAGATTTCTATTGTTTCTGACAGAGGTTCTCAATTCATCTCTAAATTCTGGCGTGCGTTTTCCCAGAGACTTGGGATTTCCTTCTTTTTTCTTCTGGATATCACCCTCAGACCAATGGTCAGACTGAAAGGATGAATCAGACCTTAGAGCAGTATCTCAGATGTTTCGTCTCCGAGTCTCAAGACAACTGGGTGGACCTGTTACCGTTACCTGTTACCGTGGTCGAATTTGCTATCAACTCTCTTAAGAATGAATCTACACAAGAGTCTCTTTTTTTCATCAATTTCGGTTTTCACCCTAGCAGTCTTCCCCTCTCCTCCCCCCCTTCTGGTGTTACTGCAGCGGACTCCCGTGTTACTACCCTTCTGAATTCTTGGAGGAGGATCCTTAAGACTCTACAAACTGCCGTCTCAAGACAAAAAACTAAGGCAGATCAACGTCGCCAACCAGGTCCTTCGTTCAAACCCGGAGACAGAGTATGGTTGTCCTCAAAGAATATTAGGCTCAAGACTCCATCTCCAAAATTGTCCCAGAGATTTTTGGGCCCTTTCAAAATAGAAGAAAGGATCAATCCGGTCGCCTACCGGCTAGCACTGCCTCCCACCATGAGGATTCCATCTGTATTTCATGTGTCCTTACTCAAACCTTTCATCCAGAGCTCTCATTTCCCGGACCCTTCCCGAAAACCCAACCCGGTGACCAATCTATGACAGCAAGAGTACGAAATTCACTCCTTAATCGACTCCCGTTGGTCCAGAAATAACCTTCAATTTCTCGTCCATTGGAAAGGGTATGGTCCAGAAGAGTGTTGATGGGTTCCGTCACGTCACCTCCATGCCCCCAAACTCCTCCGGCAATTCCATCAGAAATTTCCCCAGAAACCATGGCTGGATCGCCCAGAGATCGATCCTCAAGGGGGGGATACTGTGACGGTTCAGGGGATTCCTTCCCCTCCATGTGTCCCTGGCGCTGTGCTCCCCCCTGCCTCTGATATCCCTTCCTTGCTTCACCGTTCCGTTCTCCCATCTTCCTCCCGCACTCATCCATCTGCGGCATCCCCTGACACTCACCCAGCATTTGTGCGCGTTCCCCGCAGGGCGCGCGCGTCTTCTCAAACTCCCGATTCTCTCCGCAGTACTCCCCGCTCACGGTCTCCCTCTGCTCCCGCTCCAGTCACCTTACCTCCTGCACATCACCTCCGGTTCTCTCCCCGCCCTCAGCGGGTGCCCCTGCGGCACTCCGCGCGCCTCTTGACACAGCCTGTGCGCGCGCACTCTAACCTTACAGAGGGCGCGCGCACACGCTCCTCTTGTAAGCCTTCCCAGACCTCTCGCTCTGCCTCCCATGCTGTACAAGCTATCTCCCTCTCTGGTTCACCTGTCTCCTCCCTCTCTCCTTCTCACTTATCCCTGCTCCCTCTCTCTTCACCCTCTGCTCCTCCTCTCTCTCCCATTGGTGTTCCCTCCTTTATAACCCCTCTCTGTCCTCTAGTTCCTTGCTCTACATAGTTTCTTGTAACCTCTGTGTGTGCAGTCCTATGCTTGGCTCTCCTGTGTTTTGGGGACTGGCCAGGTCTGCGGGCATACAGGCATTACATCAGCTCAGTATAGTTATTATGGACAGCCTTTTAGGAATGTGACTAATTTAAATTTAATTTGCCCCATACTGGGGCCTGTAAATCGGGAAGCAGGGTGTCCCCAGACCTGAAATTAATGCGCTTCTGCTCCGGAGACCTCCTGCCCCTGTACACTGTTATTAAAATGTAAATAAAAACACTGCAATCACCTGTGAAAGCTCTGCAGGGAGAGGCGGCTCGCTTTGTGCAGCTCTCTGTATGCAGCTCTTACAGACTGTGGCCAGATCGCATGGGGGAGAACTTTGAGAGAGGCTGAGATACCATCGCTGGTGTCCCGTACGATATTGGCATTTTCCTACCTCACAGTTTGAGTCTTCTGGAAATGGTATCTGATTCTTTCTGAATATCGTGATAACACAAATGTCAAACCGTTCAATGGGGTCATGCCACACCGTTTGAGATAGCAGCAATTTTATTGAAGCTACCTACAGTATATAGGCCCCATAGTGTAGTATACTAATTTACTTGCAAGCGCAGAAATAAAAACACACTTACAGACATCCATAGACATGCAGGATATAAAACAGGAGTTGGGCGAGTTCTGCAGTCAGCATGACAGGTCCTTCTGCCTTCCCAGGTGTGTCAGTCAGTGCAGATGGCAGGATCCTTCAGTACTACCTCACCACGTTGAAGATGGAATAATTTCAAGCATATTGGTGAAAACGGGCAGTGGCTGAGTGTCCAGTGGTGGAGCGGCTGCGCCGAAGGGTGTCTTCGGCGACAAAATGCCAGCGAAATAGCCGCGACCAAATGTCTGATTCCACTCAGGCGCGCAACCACATCTGACTCAGATTCTCCAAACCACTTCAAACATCATGTGCTTTTTCATCTTTATGCCGATTGGGTCAGATATATGAACTTTGATGGCTACTGTGGTAAGAAGACTATACCAACTTGTTGAGGAGTCCTATATTAGATGCACTTGGGGAGCAGAATAAATGTCGTACTGCAGAATTCAAGAACATCAAAGACACTATTATTGGATTATTGTGGCATTGGAGGACTGTGGGCGGGAGTAATGAGTGACTGAAACTGATAAAAACAGTAAATTTTTAAGAGATACAGTTTATATTTAATTATGTTGGGTGGGATGATAGTCAGTAGTGTGCAAGTGAAGTAGTTTGAGTGTGCTCTTTTTTAATAATATTGTTGTTGATTTCATGCAATGCTCTACTGAAGCCATTATTTTCATCCTTGTTTTACAGGTTATCCACGTCAACACCTTGTTTGTGTAGAAACCACACCCAGCAAAACAAAAGATAAGTATTGGATAATTAAGGCCTTTTTAGCCTCTCTTTGCATTGTAGCTCCTGCATGCATGCAGATTAATGTGATGATACACATACAGTGTGCGTTTCATCCAGTAGGCATAGAGTGCACATGCACCGTAATTGAATAGAATGCATATCCATTCCATTCAGTTGGCATATACAACGCATGCTCAAATTCAATGAAACGCATATGTATTCCATACCCTATACATAGAGCATGCATGCGCAGATGTGTTATGACACAGCAACACCGTGTTAAATTATTTCTGAATTATTTTAGAGGTGAAACTTTACAAGAGACAGCCAGTGTGTGTTGTTGCAAGAAGATTGTATTATTTTTCCCCAAGTCTTTGTTATTTATGTTATTTTTAAAACAATACATTTTTTCACAAATCACAGTGATTACTAAATATGTCATAATTTGTAAATACTGTGTCTGTTATCTTAAGTTTCCTTGCATTGAATTAGTGTATGGCAATAAAGGGTTAGTAGATGGTGGGTAACATTACACACAACAGTACAAAATGTGCATTACTGTAGTAATAGACTCAGAATACATTATATTCAATTTGCCTTAAATACATACTAGCACCACCTATCATTACTTCAAATTACAATGGCAGCGCTAAAATACCATTCTGCAGCTGCAGTCACTGGGCAGTAAAATGCAATATAGTGCCATGGAATTGCTATTGGTTTGGTCATGTGAACAGTAAGTCTTGCTACATCTGTAAGTGCTGCTGTTGCTGCTTACTCCCTTACTCTTTTTTTTTTTATAACTTAATTTTTATTGATTTTTAGTACAGATAATACATGACATTTCATCACCTTCCGGTAATATATATGTAAATAGTATTAACACAGCGCTTTGTACAAGTAAAACCGAAGATAGGGGAAAGGTGGGGACGGGGGTGGGGAGGGGGGGGGGGGAGAGGGGAGTGACTAGATGGTCCAGCTTATATATTTCTGTCTTCATGACTTTCTCCTTTTGAATATCTCATCAAGTTGACTCCCGTGTGGCCTCATGTTCCACCTATATGTGGAGAATGCATTTGGAGCTATCACAGCAATATTGTGATGGTATTCACCCCTGGGATGGCCGTCTGGGCCAGCCAAGGCAACCAGACTTTTTGGAATTTATCACCAGAGTCATTAACTAGTCTTGTTAACTTCTCCATATTGCGCACAAACCAAATCCTGTTAATAATCTTGGCCAATGTTGGAATCTCGTTTTGCTTCCATAATGCTGCAATCTCGCACCTCATTGCCGTTGAAAAATGGTCAATTAACTTAAGTGTCGATCTGGATGCACCCTGAATTGGTCTGTTCAACAGAAACAACCATGGGTCTATGGGGATATCGAGGCCCAAAATTCTCTGTAGCCAATCTTTAATTTGTTCCCATAAGGGTTTATGACTAGGGCAAGGCCACATCATGTGTACTAAGTCCGCTGGCTCTCCACATCAGTACATCAGTACTACTACCACCTCTAACACCCGTCCCCTTTGACAAGTGGGATGTACAGAATGGGCAGTAACAGTCATGTAGTTCCCTACTCCATGTCCATTAGTCCACATGTTTTTGTATGGTGTACCCTCTTACTGTTTAAGGTATTAAGAGCTTGGCCCACTACTTTAAAAGTCTCTTAATACAGGTGTGGAACACTTGTAGTAGAAATAATGCTCTATTAGGTATTTTCCAGCAAGGCTCAGCTTTTTTTAGAGGCTCCTTAAAACGCTTGACCTCTACAAAGCTAAAGAGCAGCATATAAACTACACACATTTTGGCCACTTTTCTATTCAGCAAAAGGGCCTTAATGTGTGAGTGATGAACAATAAGCACTTTAGGTGATGCATGCAGATGAAACATAGGAGACTTGCGTTTGAACAAGGAAACATAGGCTTTTATTTAGCTAAAGTTCAGCAACGCAAAGTACAGCTTGTTCTCAGCCCCAGAATGTAAAAGTCCATAGTATACCTAGCATAACATACGTTTATACTCGGTGTCCCTTTGCAGTCCGGGACACCTTCACCTGGGCTGTATGCCACCAACCAATTAAACCTATACTAACTCAGCTGGGCTCGTCAATCCTCCTGCCTCCTCCCGGCAGAGATTAACCTCTTGCTGGCTGACACCCATTAACACATTGCCAGTGTGGTTACCTCAATGTGAGCAAAGATAACCTCAATGGTGATGAATGGGTGCCCTACTACCCACTTCCTCTACCATCAGCAACCTTCCCCCTTTCCCCCAACACATACAGTAATATAATGGGCAAAGTCCCTATTAAAATAAAACATTACTCAGCAAGCATACAGTAAATTAAAATTGTACTTATCCCTGCCAGGATGAAGGCTGCCCTCATCCTCATCTTCGTCCTCCTCATCCTCCATGGGCAGCAACATTAAAAAATGAACTACAGTACTTGCCACTAACCCCTTAATTACCTTAGCGGTTCATAAATGCTACAGTAATTGAGGGGTTAACCCCACCCGCTACCCACCCGGGAGGCCTAACCACCCTCCCCGGGTCAACTACCCCTCTCCCCACTACCCCCATCACCACACATACAAATGGGAAAAAGCACTTGTAGCTAACAATGGCTAATAGCAAATTTGCCCATTTATTTTCAAACCAAAATAAATACACAATAAAATAACATTTACATAACAGTACAATACATTACACCTTAGCCAATAAACCCATTGATTGTCACTGTGGTAAAACCATGCCCACAATATGAGCATGGATTTCCACAATGGCAGTGAATGGGCAACCTAAAAAAAACAACCACAAAATAAAATACATTACAATGAAATAAAAACAAACATTTGACAATAAACCCAATTGATAGTCAATGTGGTTATCCATACCCTCAAAGGGGCATAGATAAACACATTGCCAGTCAAAGGGCATCCCCCCTACAAATACACAATTAAATAAAATCCAATCAATGTGTTTCTTACCTTTACCAGGATTAAGATTCATCCTGCTCATCCAACAGTGGCACCAACTCTTGCCCCACAACGCCCTGATTCTCATCAGCATGATGCAAAGAATTCCATGATCCTTAGTTGCTTGAAGAGGACGCCCCAGTGAGTAGTTCTTATTTCTTCTCTTCTTTATTTTCTAACAGGTGCAGGAGATGTTGATCGACGGCTTATTGGGGTCAAATGAGATGTGACAGACCTTTATATAAGGCCTGTAATGTCACATTTGACCAACAAATGGTACATCCACCAATCCGATTGGTAGTAACCGCTAAGGCAGCGGTGCGCAAACTGAGGGGCACCAAATTATTTAGGGGGGTGCAGGCTGTGCGGCGAAACCTGGGGGCGGGCAGAGCAGTGCACGGTCGGCCAAGCAGTTCAAGCTACATGCTGCTGCTACCCTCTGCTTCCCCGTGCTTGTTGCGGGGACGGGGCTTCTCCCTGCACACAGAGAAGCCCTCCTTCTCTTCTTGCTGTTTACCCATGCCGGAGCATGCTCACAGTGGTACCTTCAGGGAGAGGGGGGGAGGGGGGGAGTAGTGTGTTGTGATATGTGTGTGTTGTGATTGAGTGTGTGTTTGTTGTGATATGAGTGTGTGTTGTGATATGAATGTGTTTGTTGTGATATGAGTGTGTGTGTTGTGATTGAGTGTGTGTTGTGTGTGTTGTGATATGAGAGTGTGGTGTGTGTTCTGATTGTGTGTGATTGTGTCTGTGTTGTGATATGTGTGTGTTGTGATTGAGTGGGTGGTGTCTATTGTGATATGAGTGTGTGGTTTGTGTTGTGATTGTGGGTGTGTGTGTGTTGTGATTGAGTGTGTGATTGTATCTGTGTTGTGATGTGTGTGGTGTGTGTGTTTTGATTGAGTGTGTGTGTGTTATGTGTGTTGTGATTGAGTGTGTGTTGGTTGTGATTGTGTGTCTGTGTTGTGTGTGTGTGTTGTGTCTGTGTTGGTTGTGATTGAGTGAGTGTTGTGATTGAGGGTGTGTGTGTTGTGTGTGTTGTGATTGAGTATGTGTGTGTGTTGTGTCTGTGTTGGCTGTGATTGATTGTGTGTTGTGTCTCGGTGTGTGTATTGTGTGTGTTGTCTGTGTGTTGGGATTGAGTATGTGGGCTGTTTGTGTTGTGATTGTGTGTGTGTATGGGTGTTGTGATTGAATGCAGCGGTGCACAAACTGGGGGGCGTACACTCTCCCAGGCTTGGCGCTTGGGGAGACAAACAAAATTGACTTTGAAGCACACTCAGCAGCAGTCAATGCACACACACACACACACACACAAATAGCCCCAAGATCCGGAACAGGCAACAAAATTCTTCTTTCATTGATCTTGTATCACCTTCTTCTTTCTTGATCTGTAATTATTTCTATCTTCATCTGTCAATCCATAGTCCCATGGTAAATCCACAACACGATGTTGTCACGTCGGCTTCTTGAGGTAAAATGAGACGTCACGGCCTTATATATTGCCTATGTCGTCACATTTTCAGGTCAGATGTTACAGCTCCAATCTGATTGGACGCTGTATCATGTGCCCGTCTCTTTTTGTTTGGTGAAGGATGTGACGTCATCTCCAAGGGAGGTACGTCACATCCTTCAAACCACATGGCTATATCACATGGTATTAGAACCAATGGGATTGAAGACAATCCCATTGGTTGCTGTACTATGTGATAGGTTACATTAGTTCAAAAGGATGTGACGTCACTTTAAGGGATAGCAAATGTGGACAATTTTGTGAAATTTATATAAGCCGAGAATGCATAAAATTTGCAAGTTGCGCAAAATTGTACAAAGGTTTCATAAATCGCTACTGATGACCCTGAAAATGCTACACAGTTAAAGTACAGTAGGGATGCCTGATATAAAAAGATGAAAGGAATAGACGTGCTTAATCCCTCCTGGCAATTAGTTTCTATGCAAAAGAACATTCTTATGCTTTGAAATAGAAAGAATTTAGTTATATATAAACAATTATATTTTGCAATCTTTCATATTATTGATATGTAACCAAAGAGTATAAAATTCATTAGAAAATAGACATTGACATAATATATCTGTAGAACAACCATTAAGTTGCTAATACACTATAATGCCAAGTAATGTGGTAATATGTTCTGCAACCAAGGTTCAAAGACACTCTTATAAAATAAACACTATGCTGGTTGTTCAGAAGGTCACTTTCGCAAGATGGAAAAGAATGCTGCTTTATCCTCTTAGTTTAATTTATTCTGAACATTCATCTAAGGTATTAGATCAAAGAAGCTGACTGCAGCAACCTTGAGGGCATGTAACATTGGTATGTTGTAATACATCCAGCCTGCTGATAATACAAATTTGTCACTACTCACTATGGTGTTATTTTTTTTTTACTTGCAATAAGTTGGTTACACATAGATAGCAGATAGTATTAATTATATCAATCCCATGCAGTGTCATTAATTCACTATTCTGTAATTTACTGACTTTTTTAAATGCACCTTTGTGGTGCCCTCACTAGATTCTTAAGAACAAGTTTTCCTGCTGAAATATGTGCTGCGTCATCAGAGTGTCATCATACATACAGTACTAAGCATTAAGTAACTTTTTGCCAGACCCTGAAATAGGGTTTTTTAAGGATGGGATAGAGATATAGATAGGCTGACCATATTTCCTTGAGTCAAAAACGGGACATTGGGATGGCAAAAACGGGACGGGGTTTTGTAATATTCTGTATTCATGAAAAAGTAAGACGATAACAACAGTTTTATTACAAGAACATATTGAGCTAACAATTCTCTCTCTCTCTCTCTCTCTCTCTCTCTCTCTCTCTCTCTAGGCACTGTACCGTATATAAGTTTTTCTGGATGTGCACTGAGCTTTGTCTGTGTTTTATGTTATGTCTCTGGTTTTAAATATAAATTGCCATGCTCAGTAGCACTCCTCTGTGAAACTTATATGCTTATATATATGTTGTGGGTATTTTGGGGGTTCAATTTGAGCTTGTAGGTGTTCTGTATGTCTTATAATTCTTGTGCAGCTAGTCTTGGCTGTTTTGGAGGGTGGCAACCTCCTATCCAATTGAAGCTCACTCCCTCCCACATTTAAATGGTTAAAAGCTCACTCCATGGCATCTCCAACTATCAGGGGAACTTGCCTGCATGCAGTGTGATTGTGACAAATCTATTACAGAGTGCTTTTCCTGGTAATGTACAGGTTAATAAAAGCTTCAATCAGACTTAGAACTTTTGCAACTCATATTGATAAATCATTCTTCCTGGCAATGCACAGGTTATTAAGAATTTATATTAGTGTAGGGACCCTTTGAACGTGTCTGCCTGTGAAGTTGGCTCAAGGGCTTACAACAATTTGGCCAAATGTTAAACTAAAAGACCATTTTATTTATTAGTTATTATACATGTATATTTAGGCACTGTACCGTATATGTTTTTCTGGATGTGCACTGAGCTTTGTCTGGTGTTTTATGTTATGTCTCTGGTTTTAAATATAAATTGCCACATGCTCAGTAGCACTCCTCTGTGAAACTTATATGATATATATATATGTTGTGGTATTTTGGGGGTTCAATTTAGCTTGTAGGTGTTCTGTATGTTTATAAGTCTTGTGCAGCTGTCTTGGCTGTTTTGGAGGGTGGCAACCTCCTATCCAATTGAAGCTCACTCCCTCCACATTTAATGGTTTTAAAAGCTCACTCCATGGCATCTCCAACTATCAGGGGAACTTGCTGCATGCAGTGTGATTGTGACAAATCTATACAGAGTGCTTTTCCTGGTAATGTACAGTTAATAAAAGCTTCAATCAGACTTGAACTTTTGCAACTCATATTGACAGATTTATTATAAATCATCTTCCTGGCAATGCACAGGTTTTTAAGAATTTATATTAGTGTAGGGACCTTGAACGTGGTCTGCCGTGAAGTTTGGCTCAAGGGCTTACAACAATTTGGCCAAAATGTTAACTAAAAGACCTTTTTATTATTAGTATTTATACATGTATATTTAGGCACTGTACCGTATATAAGTTTTTTGGATGTGCACTGAGCCTTTGTCTTGTGTTTTATGTATGTTCTTGGTTTTTTAAATAAATTGCCATGCTCAGTAGCATCCTCTGTGAAACTTATATGCTTATATATATTGTTGTGGGTTATTTTGGGGTTCAATTTGAGCTTGTAGGTGTTTGTATGTTTTATAATTCTTGTGCAGCTAGTCTTGGCTGTTTTGGAGGGTGGCAAACCTCCTATCCAATTGAAGCTCACTCCCTCCCAATTAAATGGTTATTAAAAGCTCACTCCATGGCATCTCCAACTATGGGGAACTTGCCTGCATGCAGTGTGATTGTGACACAATCTATTACAGAGTGCTTTCCTGGTAATGTACAGGTTAATAAAAGCTTCAATCAGACTTAGAACTTTTGCAACTCATATTGACAGATTTATATAAATCATTCTTCCTGGCAATGCACAGGTTATTAAGAATTTATATTAGTGTAGGGGACCCTTGAACGTGGTCTGCCGTGAAGTTTGGCTCAAGGGCTTACAAAATTTGGCCAAAATTTAAACTAAAAGACCATTTTATTTATTAGTTATTTATACATGTATATTTAGGCACTGTACCGTATATAAGTTTTTCTGGATGCATGCTGAGCTTTGTCTGGTGTTTTATGTTAGTCTCTGGTTTTAAATATAAATTGCCATGCTCAGTAGCACTCCTCTGTGTGAAACTTATATGATTATATATAGTTGTGGGATTTTGGGGGGTCAAATTGAGCTTGTAGGTGTTCTGTTGTTTTATAATTCTTGTCGCAGCTAGTCTTGGCTGTTTTGGAGGGTGGCAACCTCCTATCCAATTGAAGCTCACTCCCTCCCACATTTAAATGGTTAAAAGCTCACTCCATGGCATCTCCAACTATCAGGGGAACTTGCCTGCATGCAGTGTGATTGTGACAAATCTATTACAGAGTGCTTTTCCTGGTAATGTACAGGTTAATAAAAGCTTCAATCAGACTTAGAACTTTTGCAACTCATATTGACAGATTTATTATAAATAATTCTTCCTGGCAATGCACAGGTTATTAAGAATTTATATTAGTGTAGGGACCCTTGAACGTGGTCTGCCGTGAAGTTTGGCTCAAGGGCTTACAACAATTTGGCCAAAATGTTAAACTGAAAGACCATTTTATTTATTAGTTATTTATACATGTATATTTAGGCACTGTACCGTATATAAGTTTTTCTGGATGTGCACTGAGCTTTATCTGTGTGGCAAGTAGCAGCAGACCTCAGGGAGCTAATAACGAGAACTAGAAAGATTAGTACACAAACAAGACAAGCCAGGAGGCTTGTGGCTGAGCACAGTAACGTCCAGAGAAAGATTATGCTCGGCACTGGATCAGTGCCAAAGCCCAGCATATAAAGAGCAGTGAGCCAATCACAGGAGGGAGGTGTGTGAGAATTCCTCCAATGACGGAGCAGCGGCTAGGGCAGCAGAGATAGCTAGCACAGGTGCTTAGAGATTGCCAGAGGGAGTAATTAGAAACTGCACAGTTCTGCAAGGCTATAAGCAAAAGCAGAACCGGGAATCTTACAGGCCATCGCATTAACCCTATACTCTCCGGATTGGCTGGGGAGGCTGTGATGTGTTGAAATGGACAGAGGACTCTGAGTGCGGGTGAGAGGTGCTGAAGGAGGAGACCGGAGTTTGCATGTGTCTCTACATGCCCAGCAGCTGATTTGGGAGTAGTTATTTTGGGAGAAGGGTTGAAGTGCGCCCAAAGTCACTTCTTGCTTATACACCAGCGGGGAAAGTGTGAGTTTGTTTCCTCCCCCCCTGTGTTGTTTGTCATCATCATGAGTAAATGTTAATACATTATACCCTCTGCATTTGTGTTCTTTTCTTCATAAGAGGTTAACCAGGAGTCCATGCACCTGAGGAATTCTACATATGGAGTGACAGTATTATGTGTTTTCAGTGCTATATATCACTGGGTTCATTTGCACATTGCACTGTTTATATTTGGTCACTTTGCTCCACGAGCACTTTTTGGTTCAGGATTAGAATCAATAACTGCATCCATTGTAACACAACATTTGTTGTATAACTCTTGATGTGTGGATGTGGGAAAAAATAAATGGGCAGAACCACAAGACCTTTAAAAATAAGAATACAAGAGCACCTTAGATTAATCAAAAAGAGGGATTTACTACACCCCGTCTCTAAGCACTTCTCAGAAAAGGGGACTTGAAAATTTCTCCTTTATTGGCATTGATAAAGTCACCACACAAGAACGAGGGGGACGATATTGTCAATGCTCTAGATCGTAGAAAGCTTACTGGATATTTACCCTAAAACTTGCTTCCCAGAAATAATTAATGTAGACTGGAATATAAGTCACTTTTTGAAATAGACACAATATGATTATGGATGCTCGAAATTACATCTTTTAAAATCAATTTTTTGCAACAAATTAAATAATATCCTGCAGAAAAAATTATAAATCAGGTTATGAAATTATAGATCTCATTTTGTAAGTTTATATTATAATGTGTTGTAAGCCATCCTTTCACATAGGTAAATAATCTAAACATGGAGATATATATATACAGTGGCGACAACCTTTATTCTAACTCGGCTAGCTCTGCGAATTTCAGATTATCCCAGTTATGTGCGGTTTTGTGTCGTTTTCGCCCGGAGTGAATTGCGTTATTTTCGCGCCCGTGATTTAAGCATTTTATTCTCGCTGTCTGCAATACTGCAATGCCGTGTAAAAACTCATGGGGCGTTTGCGAGCTGTTGTCTTTGAAGTCCCATATCTTCGCGGTTCAACCTACAGTACGTCAGTACACAGTCTGTGCATGCGCGCAAAGTAATAGTAAAATTGCATATTTAAAGTACATGCATTTGCAGTGCTGTGCTGCTGTATGGTACTGTATGTCTCATTTGAAAATTGTTGAAATGCATAGGCGTGTACAGTACTGTAGCAGTGTAAAGGGAACCCTCGCTACTGACATTGTTTGAGTAGCCCTTTTGGCAATATTGTATCTCCTTTCACATGTTAGTGCTACACACTGTATCAAACATTTAGAAACCATACACTGTATCATTGCATATACAGTACTTACCTGCCCTGTTAGAGGGTATAGAGCTACAGTAGCCTAGAATTTATTTGGGATACATACTCCTTTTCGGTCTACCCTTCCTCCACCTTATTTTTAATTCGCCGCTAACATAGGATTTATGTATTGAGGACCGTATATTTTAATTGAGGATCTCTCCCAATAAATTTGTTTTTAACTTGATTTCATTGCACACATTACATCTCTCCCACACCATTCCTTTGAACGTGTGTCTGGTTTGAATCACATTCCTGCTTGACAGCAGCAATTTGCTGCGCATGCGCTTGTAACTTCGCCCACCACTGCTTGCTTACTGTACCTGAGTGAGTGACCCGACCAAAAATACATTTAAAGAAAGAAAGAAATTTAAAATAAAAAATTTTTGGGTTCCAGGTTTCTGCTCATTCTGACTTAGCCGTTTCAAAGCAGCACGGCTTTCTCCGCCATTACGGTCAATGATAGGACCCTCCTCGCCGGCGTGACCCTTTCTCGTCGCCATTACTGGTCGGACCCTGTTGGGGTCAAGTGAGGGGGTTCCTAACATCTATGGGCAAAATGAATTTTATTTCTAGGTGCCCTAGAACAGAAGTTCCCACGCCAATTGGCCGTGAACTTGACCGAGGCCCTAGTTCCCACGCCAATTGCGCGATCATTGCTCTTTTTTGACAATGTGGCCGATCTTGCGGCTTTGCGGTCTGGCAGTAAAAAAACACACAACAACATCTCCTTTATTTATGTACAGTACAGCAGGTCAAAACTTGTACAGTACAGTAGAGAACAATACAGTCCAGCACAACAGTATGGTCTTACTGTACCTGTGATTACCCAAAAACTTTTTATGGTAATTTTTTTTATTTTTCCTTTCTCCACAAGCCTGCAAAAACCATCTCACTGTATAACGATATTCAATCTGTGGAATGTGAATAAATATTAATCAATAATATATACTGTAATGTACTGTATAATATATTGTATACTGTATATATACTGTATATATATATAGAAATATTATTTTTCCGTCTGTACAGTATCTTGTTCCTCATTCTGTGAACAGTACAGTACTTCATTGAGAGAGGAGAGGTTTTGTGTAGAGTATACATGGCGCTTTGCTCATTTTCTGCAGTTACTGTAGTCATTGTGTTTTTAATCTGTCCCTAGCCAAGCGTCAATCGTTTGACTGCGCCTGCATGTACTCTAATCCTTTTAGAGATGGGAGCTTGCTGCTTAATGCTCATGAGTCACCCACCCAACCCCTCTCTCCACAGAGTTGTTAATGTTCTGAATATTGCCATTGTGTTCTTAATCTGTTCATAGCCGAGCTACAAAGCCTTAGTGCGCTTGCGTGTAATCACACCACCCCCCCCCCAACCCTTAGAGGCTTTAAAAGTAGAGTAAAAAAAACATTAACTGATTCATGTTGTTTTTTCATTCATTCTTATACTGTTGGGGGGGGGGGGGAGAAGGGGTGTGGTTGTTGTCAATGATTACGATAACCAGGAATGTGAATAAATATTTATTGTATTTTATAAGGGAAAAAAAATACAAATATAAAAATAATCATGAATTATACATACTGCAGCCTTTATTAAATTCTGCTGACAGATTGAAATCGGAGAAACATTACAAAACATTTGTAAAACATGGAGATACATGAAAAATGGACATTTACAGTGGCGACACTGTTTATTCTAATACGGCCGTAGCTGCAGTGTGGGGAAGCCGACGGGAAGCCGGCGGCTCGTTTGGGGTTTTCCCCGGCGCGTGCGGCGCGTCACTCTGGCGCAGGTCACATGGTCCAGGGTTCCCCGGCATCCCCGAAGGCTGCAGAGGCAGCAGGGGTAAGGGGGACGCTGCGCAAAGCTGCGTGCAGCCAGGGGGAGAAGCCAGGGGTTCGGGGAAGGGGAGGGGAGCATTTTAATTAAACGCGCAGGAAGGGGAAGATGCAGCTCGCTCGCGGCTCCGTTTTGGCGCCAGCCGGAAAAAGCCCCGTTCATAACGGGCTCATAACGGGCAAATGTAAGAATAAACTGTGTCGGTACAGTATATGAATATTAATTAATAATACATACTGTAATGTACTGTATAATATATATATATATATATATATATATATATATATATAAATATTATTTTTTCCGTCTGTACAGTATCTTGTTCCTCATTCTGTGAACAGTACAGTACTTCATTGAGAGAGGAGAGGTTTTGTGTAGAGTATACGTAGTGCTTTGCATATACATTTCGCAGGCACAGGTCCCTGCCTGTCCGATGGAGCTAACAATCTACTGTTTGTTTTTGGTGCCTGAGGCACAGGGAGTTAAAGTGACTTGCTTTTTATGTACTGTATTTGGGGGTTGTATTTGGGGGTTGTATTTGGGGGTTTATTGATCAAATTATTATGATTATGATGAACTGCCTTTTGAAATTACAGTACTGTACTCTACGGAATCAGTTATTTCTTTAAACTGCAGCACAACTAATCCTTCAGCCCTTGCTGCTTAATGCGCATGAGTCACCCACCCAACCCCCTCTCTCCACAGAGTCGTTAATGTTCTGAATATTGCCATTGTGTTCTTAATCTGTCCATAGCCGAGCTACAAAGCCTCAGTGCGCCTGCGTGTAATCACACCACCCCCCCCCCCCCCCCAACCCTTAGAGGCTTTGTTTACGGTAACGCTTTGGAAAATCCCTTCTCGATTTTGAAATGTAAATCCGATTTGCACAGCATTGTGAGAATTGAGAGTTAAAAAACCATTAACTGATTCATGTTGTTTTGTCATTCATTCTTATTCATCGTTGTACTGTAGGGGTGGGAGGGGGGGTTTGTGGTTGTTGTCAATGATTATGATTAGCAGGAAAGTGAATAAATATTTATTTTATTTTATCATGAACCAAAAAATACAAATATAAAAATAATCATGAATAATACATAATGCAGTCTTTATTAAGTTCTTTTGGCAGATTGAAATTGGATAAACATTTAGAAAACATTTGTAAAACATGGGGAAACATGAATAATGCACATTTATAAGAATATTATTTAATAATATATACTGTAATGTATAATATATATATATATATATATATATATATATATAGTCAGGTATGGAGATTAGCACTCACGGTTTTGTTGCAGGAGGCAGATGCTTGTCCCATAGAGAGTATGTAGACATATGGAGACCAGGGGATCCTGATAGCCAAAAAGAGACAGCACACTGCAGGTATGGTATCAAAAAAGTGTATTCAGTAACACAAGGCCGCCAACGTTTCGGTCCTCCCAACGGGACCTTCCTCAGGGCAGTGCAACTACAGACTAACACAAGCACCCATATATACCCCTTAACACATACTAAAAAACACCTGAAAACAATCATGAACTCCAAATTGTAATCCCAGATACAACCCACATTTCTAAACAGCCAATCCAACATACTGATACTGGTACGCACCAATGAGAGAACCTGATCTAAGCATATGTGTACCTAGTCACATGATCAAACCTTGATAACAACATAATGACATCACAGTGCATCCTGTTTACGTAACCATGACTACTTGAAACATCTAATGATATTCAAATGTGCATAAATGGTTAAAATACATATAAAATGCATAGCCTGAACAGCAACTCGCCATCAGTGCTTGGAGATACATACTGTGGATGTTACAAAGCGTGCCCGTAAATGAATACGTTAATGCAAATGGTCCTGCAAAGCATGCAAATTGTCCAGGGAGCAGTGGTCAGGGTGTAACGGGCAGTCAATCATAAATCGCATAATGGCAGCGCGTCCATTGGGTCTAAACACTTCCCCAACTTGTTGTGCATGGAGAGCGGGTGATTCTCATACAATGCGCGCCGTGGAGCGTAACCGCGCATGCGCAGTGTGCTGCTGACAACCCGAACGCGTCCCTGACTACTGCAGCAGAGGGTATGCGTATATCTGTGCTAATGCGCATGCGCAACGCTGCGCAAATAGCGCAAGCAGTATTAAAGAGCATGAGGC
>WSYH01004525.1:25800-52548 GCA_036426205.1 Ascaphus truei | reverse complement strand
ACGATGGCGGTTCGCACGCGGCTGTTTCGTGTCAAGTCAATATTATGCTGTAAGTCCCTTTCTTGCAGGCTTTCACCGGTGTTAGCCCTGGCCAGGTAAGTGACGTATGCCTCTGACAGTCTTTGGTAGCGTGCATGATCTATCTTTAATTGAGTTATTGCCTGCTCGAGCTGTTGTACAGAATTGCCAGCGCCGGCGACATTGCATACCCCAAGTGCGGTTGTTTCCCAGGCCAACTCTAATTTGGCGCGGTGCGCTTCAATGTCAGTCTCATATTTTTCGCGGGCCTTTTGTGTCAGTGTGACTGTCCGTTTGGGCCTTGCACCTGCCTGCGCCTGTTGCGGTTGCGCGGCGTTCTCTGTGTCTGAGTGATCGCTTTCCTGCGTGATGTCTGGTGAGGCTCTGAGTTCTGCCATGCTGTAGGTGTGTGTAGGTCTTTTGCCAGTGCGTGTGGCGTGCGGTCTTTTACCTTGTCAGCGATGGGCGTCTGTCTCAGATGATGCCGAGCGGTGTCCTGCAGCGTGCAGCGTAGGGGTAGCTGTACTCACAGGTGTCGGTGGCTCTGACCCGTGTCCTGGTGGGTGTCCGGTGGCGTGGCCCATGATGGCGCTGGCCGTGGGGACGTGCGCAGGGGTAGGTAAGATGGTGGCTCCTCACTTTGGGGCTGTGCAGAGGGTGAACTCAGACAGAGAAAAAAGCAGTTAGGTTTTGTGTAAGAAGCACTGTATGTTGCAAGGCTGCTGTGCAGTGTAGGCTGCTGCTTGTCTGTTAAGGCTGCAGGCTGTGTGCACTTTGAGCTACTTGGTGCTTCCTTTGTCTGCAGGGACTGCCCTGTTTATCATGGAGTCTGGAGTAGCAGCTCCTGTAAGTGTCTGTAAGGCACACGATATCTTTTCATCATTCTGGAAGCCAGAGGGTCACGTGTAGGATGACTTAGCTCAGATAGCAGAGCCTGAGGAAGTCCAGTACCTGGACGAAACGCGTTGCTCTTCATCTGGAACATTTTAAAAGCACATTACAGAGGAGGCAGAGGTGAAGTTGCAGCTCTCCATCCGGACGTGGAAAAGAGAGACCCCCTACAACTATACACCACACTGCCTACCCCTTGCATTCACCTTCCACAGAATCGTTTGTATTCTGAGTTTGTTTTTGTTTTAATTTTTCATGTTTTTATTAAAGATAGTTTTTACCCCCCAGACATTAGTGTCTTTTATTTGTTAAACCCCATCTTCACCATCGGTGACAATTGGAACAAAAGAACAAGATACCGCTAGAAGTGTGTACTCACACTGGCCCGTGTGAGTATTGTGATATATTTATTATTAATACCTTCATACCCTACCCTTTCATCACCTGATATTGATTGGGCAATTTCTTTTGAACAAGATACCAAGATAGGACAACACTCACACTAGCCCGTGTGAGTGCTAAACTATATTATATAGAATACAATTCCTGTTGGTGTATAAACACACCATCCCCCCCCCCCCCCTCATTTACGTGTATACAATTATATGTGCTAATCCTATCCTCCTTTTTGTTTACACGAGAGGAAATTTCCCCTGGAGCGGCACTGTGAACCAACGAAGCAAGTGGACTACAAAACAAGAAGAAGAACTAGCATCGCAAGAAGAAAAGCCTCATCAGAAGTACACGGGACTCCTAAAGAAACTCTGATGCGACTGGGCTTACACAAGGCCGTGTAAGTCTTATATACCTTTATTCCACCTTTACACCAACACACATACACTCATGTGTGTCCACCCTCCCAATTAGATATTAGACACCTGAGCCACCACACCCATTCAGGTTACAACTGCTTCACCTTAGAAAAGAGTAACTATCAATTCTATAACACTGCCTGTTTCCGACTATTGTGCTCCCCCATCTCTTTTGTATTCATTAACTATAAGGGTCCTGGATAGATCCTGCTGGGGTTTCGAGTCACGAGAGGATACCACCCGAAAACCATTTACAGGCAGTATTACACCACTCTTTTTATACTTCTGCACATCAGAAATAACAAACAGAGATAGCGCCCGGGTACCTTCGCTAACAAACTCATAGGAAGAGACGAGAAGGGTCTTCGCCTTCCTTCCAAATGTGTTTACCATTGATGAACCATTAAAGTTGAACCATGTAAATACTTGGAGGATATTTTACAACCTATGTATGTACCAATAGTACATGTAGTATTACATTTGAATACAGGAATACTTATACATGTTTAATGGGCTTTTCATAGGTTTGTGAATTTGACCTGAATTTGGATATATAAAACATGGCTAAACATGTGTCATATAAATAAATAAAAAATGCAATAATATGAAAAAAATACCATAGTGGGATTTTACATGTTTTATTTTCCTTCTCAAGACCCAGGAATACATTAATCTACAAGTACTCAGAATGATCAACAATGTTCTACTGCACAAGGTCACAGTGCTACCTTCACAGAGCATTCAGAGTTATCAATCTAGTAATTTATGTCCTAATCTGTTTGTTTTTTGTGCTGCATCTGACAAAGTCCTTCAGAAGCAAGATGTTAGTCAACTGATTTATCAGTGAGTTTACAGTTTACTAGATGTGAGAAATGTGTCAGCAAGGGAGTTTCACCTGCCCTTATCAGTGTTATTCCCTGATCTGCATAGCAATCAAATAATATATGCTATTCTTTAGAGTGATTGATATTATTGTAAGTTGTTGGAAGAACGTGGAATCACAATATTATTACCTAAGTATGCTGAAAGATTATCACTCACTGTCCATAGGCAGCTGTCTTGTCTTCATTATAAATATCTTAATTCATCATTTTTGTTGTATTTTAGCCTAACATTAAGAATCCACTGAAATGTAGGTTACTTGTTCACAGTTATTCGTGAAAATAACATTAATTATAGTAATAATAATAATAGCAATAAAAATAGTATCAGGTTACGAAAATGATTGAAGCTCAGTACAAATGTTTCTTATTTTTTTCATTCTAAAGCACTGTTGCTGTTTTATACGATGCATAAAATATTTATTTGGATGTAGTTTTATTTTATTAATACTGTACACAGGCAAAAAGTACAATTATACAAAAAAGCTATAGAAGTTCATACTATTTGTCATGCATTTATCATAAGCGTCAGTCTCTTTTTAAGTAATGAAATCAGCAGGAGCAGAGTAAAAGCCAGAGTATTAGGTTAAACTTGCTATCCTGGGGTTGGAGTGTGCCCCAACCCTTATGTTGTTGTTTGGTTTACAACTATTGTTAAGTTACCTGTGTGACTCATTGGGGCCTATTCACAAAGTACTGATAAGTGGTTTAATGCTCAATAAAATGCCCTTATTGCGCGATACTGCCTGCTTTGCTATTCACTAAACAATGATAACAGTGCAGTATCATAGTTCAGTATTGTGCTATAATGGCTTTTTAACAACCATTAACAGCCAGAGCCAAAAAAGTCGCCCGACAAGCCAAAAAAAGCCAAAATTGCTTTTTTTGCCAGTAATAGGTATTCACTAAACAGCGATAAGCTTATCGAACTCTGAAATCTTGCAATATTTTGTTGCCAGCTAAAGGCTGGCATTAAAGAAATTGCAAGATGCCACAAAGCATTTTCATTTTTTTTCTGTACAGGATTTATACCAGAAGCCTGCGGGGACCACCGGTGTCCATGGGTCCCCGTGGGTGTCTTGGGGCTTCTGGGTGGCTCCCCGCATTTTTTTTTGGTGTTTTGATTTATAATTATGGGATTTTTTTGGTGGACAATTTACAACCCAAATAAAGTTGTGAATTAAAAGTGAACTTTAAAGGTTTAAGGGAACACAATCTTGTGTTCCTAAATGTGAAATAAATAAATTAAGATGAAAATAAGATACAAAAAACCTTTAACATCTGTGGAGAGTCTGCAGCCTGTCAGAGTGGATGGCTCAACATCACACAGGGAACATGCAAAAAAGAGAAAACACAGCGCATGACTCTCATAGTGTAGTAAAGTAATTATATTGTAACAATATTAAAGTGTACATGATTGCACGTACAAGATAAATTAATCATGAAAGCAGGACATGTTTATAGTACATGTTACCACTCTGGAGATTGATGACTTGCTTCCTGAGGATTCCTCAGCATACACTCCTTCTGGTCCGGGCAGGACACTTAACCCCAGTTGCAGCAAGATTATCCAGTCATGTTAGTGTAGCAAAGTCTGTTATATAGTACCCCAGGGTTACAATGAAGGCAACAATGGAGCAAACATCTCCTACACCGCAAGACCAACTTCAGCTTGGACCCGTCAGTCAGCCTCAGACCTCCACCATGTTGCGATCGTGGATCATGGTAATGACGTCACCTCAGTGCATCACAAGTCCACAGCAGCCAATTTAATAATCAGCAAAACAGGGTTCCGTAAGCAGCATGTACAAGGTCAAAAGCACTGTGATAGTTGCAGGAGAGTGTCCTGTATACCGCAAAACAATCCTACTCACGTTTCATAAGAACTACTTCGTCGGGACCACTATTTGTGGTCCCTTTACCTTATTCCTCGAAGGTCCCTACACCTGTGAATATATTGGGTACAGCACCGCAAAAGACACAGAAGTGACACTGATTGTGATATGCACTAAAAGATTGAGAAATCTGTGAGTACAAAATCCGCTGGATTTTGGAGAAACAACTCATCAAAATCATTTAAAACATATTGTTCTATTGTTTGTATGTTTTCTTTCCACACATACAGTAACTGCGCTCCCCCAAAAAACTGGAACTTTTAGCTGCAGTGTGAATGATGCTACAATAAAATAAATGAATGGAAGATAAAAGTGGAGACACAAAGGTAGTCGCTATAAGATAGCAGGCATGTTAATTCAATGTTATGGCTGCATTGCAAGACTCCTTTATATTTTATCAGCAGTGCACTTTACTTATACAGACGAGACAACGAGTATTCTAAAGCTTGCCTTAAACTAGCCCGGTTACATGCTGGGTGTAACCTGGCTAGTTTAAGGCAAGTTTAAGGCATTTCTGCATTGACTAATGACCCATCGGATTAACACAGCAGGGGTCCCTGGCAGTCCCATTCTGTTTGAATGGGACTGCCAGGGACCCCCGCTGTTAATCTGATGGGCCATTAGTCAATGCAGAAATGCCTTAAACTAGACCCAGCATATACCCATTATGTACGTGGGTCTCTTTGGCGATTGCCACTGGTTTGTGTTAGAATAACCGTCAGCACTACAGTATATAATTGGTGAAGTATATCTTGTAATAAATGTATTAATATTTCCAGGATCAGTTGATATAGAAGGGGCTCAAGTGAAAAGACCAAAATATTAATGATGATCCATGTACTGTGTCATACAGTAGTTGATAGATAAATATGTGTAGAAACATGTATATTGCTTTATATATTGCTAAATTAATTTGGATAATATAATATCCAGCTAGGTTATATAGATATCCTGTCAAGATATATAATGCAGTACATACATGTTAAACACTTCTATTTGGCAAATCAGGACCACGAATTACAATCGTAGATGTATAGTACCATAAAGGGTGGAATAGGATGATATTAGGGTGGGGACAAATTGTATTGTAGATGGAAAATACATATAAATATCTAGTGTCTACATTACGCAAATGGGGAGAATACAAAGCCTTCATTTAGACCCTGTTTCTTGGGAAAGGGTCCCAAGATTACATTTATTTATTTATAAAATATTTTACCAGGAAGTAATTCATTGAGAGTTACCTCTCGTTTTCAAGTATGTCCTGGGCACAGAGTTAAGACAAATAATACATGGTTACAAATACAGTTACATAAATGAACAGGGTATACATTATATACAAGACATTGCATGCACAGTTAAGATAATATATATTATGGGCGTATGAAACAGTTACAGACCAGATTAAAATGTTTGACAGCCTTAGATTTGAAAGAACTTAAACTGGTGGTGGATGTAAGAGTCTCTGGTAGGTTGTTCCAGTTTTGGGGTGCATGGTAAGAGTACTGTAGGAGGAGGAACGTCCGGATACTTTGTTGAGCCTTGGGACCATGAACAGTCATTTGGAGTCTGATCTCAGGTGATAAGTGCTGCATGTGGTAGGGGTGAGGAGCTTGTTCAGGTAGCTGGGTAGCTTGCCATAAAGAATTTGAAGGAAAGACAGGAAAGGTGAACTTTGCGCCTAGACTCGAGTGATGACCAATCTAGTTCTTTGAGCATTTCGCAGAGATCTGTGTTATAGTTGCATTGGAGAACAAAATGACAAATTGTAGAGGGTGTCAAGTTTGCTAAGGTGGGTTTGAAGTGCCGAGCCATATACTATGTCTCCATAGTCAATAATTGGCATTAGCATCTGCTGTGTGATACGCTTTCTGACAAGGAGACTTAGGGAGAATTTTTTGCTGTAAAGTACCCCTAATTTGGCATAGGTTTTGGTTGCAGGGTATCAATTTGCTTCCCGAATGTTAAGTGGGAGTCAAACCATATGCCCAGGTATTTAAAACTGGTGACAGGGATTAGGGTGGTGTTAGCGTTGGTTCTAATTTGGAGCTCAGTTGCTGGAAGCTTTACAAATTTAGTCTCAGTCCCAAATACCATTGTTACAGTCTTGTCAGTGTTTAAAAACAGTTTGTGGAAGGCGTGCACGACAAGGAGGTGAATGGAAGCTTAGAGTGTGAGCTCCATCCCCTCCGGCGTTTCAAATCGATCTAACTCCAGCAAAAACACAGCATCTGCATAATCCAGTATCTGCAGAACGTGTCTAAATATACAGACATGGCATCAACTAAGACTTTAAGAAAAAAAACACAGCCGGTGTCTACTTATTTTAAGAGCAAAGAGGCTGCCAGGGCTGACGTACCTGAATCTCCAGTGCAGACAGCATCAGCAGACCCAGAATTGGACTCCGCACCTGAAGAACCAGACGATATGGATATAATGAGACGTAAAGACATGAAGGAGTTTTGCACCAATATGCAACAATTCTTTAAGTCTGAGCTTTGGGCACTTCGGAAGGATGTGGACGCAATAGGGGAGCGTACGGCCGCTTTGGAACTCAGGGCAGATGAGACAGCTACATCCACAGCAGAAACACAGGCTCAAATATCCGCCTTAAAGGCACAGGTCACTTCCCTAGAGGATAAAATTGAGGACGCAGAGAACCGCGACCGGCGCTGTAACATTCGGCTGAGAGGGGTCCCAGAAGCTATAACTGACCCAGAGGAATTTGCTTCGAGGTGGCTGGAACATATATTTCCAGACATGGCTGCCAGAGACCTAGTTCTTGACAGATGCCACCGGGCGCTGAGGGGACGACCTCAGCAAGGAGACCCCCCAAGGGATGTGGTGCTTAGATTCCACTGTTACCGCACCAAGAAAAAACTTGCCGAATAGCAAGGGAACTGAAGGTAGTGGAGTTTGAGAAAATAAAATTCCAAGTGTATCAGGATCTGTCACCTGCCACACTAGCAAAAAGGAGAGCAATGACCCCAGTCACCAGAACGCTAAGAGATCAAGAGATTAGATATCGCTGGCTGTTCCCATGTGCCCTCATGGTCTTTAAAAACGGAGTGGCACATATCCTCAAAAATATGGAAGACACTGAGGGATTCCTTAGGAGGGTCCTGGGATCAACTCAGAGCTCCCCTCGCCATGCGGCGGCTAAAGATGGCGCCCCCGCGCAGCCAGGAGCTAACCCACGACAGATACACTGAGCCCTGCATGAAAGACCCTCCACTAGCCACAACCGCCAGAATTTACGATATGGACCAACCCCAACACTGCCCCTCATGCCCTCGGGACCGTTTGGGACCCCTTCCGTAGCCCTCACCAGTCCCTGGAGAGGGGAATCAGCGCCCGACAACGCAGCAGGTCCTACTCACTTTTTTTGCCGACAGCCATCTTCCCCTGCTTCTTCCCTTGCTCCTTCCCCGAGGCGCGCGGGAGCTTCACTGATCTTCGCGGGCTTGTCCAGTGACGTCATCACCCCGCACCGTCTTCCCGCGAGAGCTGGATCCCGGGCGCCTGCGCAGTAGAGGGAGGAAGCGGAGGCACCTGCTACCTTCTCCAAGATGGCCGCCGAGGAGTGATGCCACGAACGGGACCTCCGGCACCTGCACAGAAGAGGGAGGAGGCAGGGGCGCTTACTGCCCCTACCAAGATGGCCGCCGAGGAGCGCTGCCACACACGGGATCCTGGCGCCTGCGCAGAAGAGAGAGGAAACGGAGGGGCTTGCTGCCCTCACCAAGATGGCCGCCGAGGAGCGCTGCCACACAGAATGAGGAGGCTGACGGGGACACAGGCATAGAGGAGCTCTAGGCGCGCTGCAGAGAAGTGTGCATAGCAGCCTCCGCCTGTGCCTGTGCCCCAGAACTGTGGTCTCCCATATGCACATACAGTATTCATATACACGCATATAAAACATATCCAAACAATAAAAAGGATCTAAGGGAGGGAGGGGGGAGGGGAGGGGGGAGGGGGAAGAGGTGGAGTGAGGGGGGAGGGGGAAGAGGTGGAGTGAGGGGGGAGGGAGAAGAGGTGGAAGAAAGAGGAGGTGAGGGGAGGAAGGAGAAGAAGAAGGGGGGGAGGAAGAAGAAGGGCGACTGGTTGGGTAAACAAAAAGCAAGTCAATCCCACCACAGGGTTCATAATATAAGGTTTAAAAATAAAATAAAAATTTACTTAAGTCCCTCGACCACGGTCTAGAGAGACTAAAGCCTATCTCTCCCTATAAAGCGCTATCTGGGAAGCTAGACTCCTGACCTGAGATACCTTAGTGATGAGTACAGGAGCCGCTAAGATGCTGAACAACGTAGCCTCTGGAGGTATATAGATAGCGCAGGCATAAGTGGGCAGGGAGACAGGTTATTTCCGCTACGTCTGTGGCACATACACAGAGGGATCTCTGCATAGGGCTACTAGAAGACATGCAACTCACAATCTAAGAGGGGATAGGCTCTTTGGAGGGTATAGACAGACTGACGAGGATTAATCACTTGATATGTTAGGCTCGGATTCACGGAGGGCAGGGTACATCTGTTCATCAGTGTAGATATCCTCATACATGGTAGAGTTACCCAGAAGAAAAGGGCTGCTATGGACATGATCATCTCAGACTGGAGGTATATGAGTTAACATTCTCCAAGGAACTAAGTAGATGAGCTCCAAATTGGTAACGTGGTTCAGGGAGGGTGACAGAAGGTTAGACACAGGGCAAAGTTTTTCGTTATGTTTAGGAGGTGTTTATTGATATGCAGTTTCTGTTCCAGTTTCCATCGTTGAAGAGTTTAACGGAGTTACATATAGTAGCTGATTATGAAAAACACGCCGGCGGGATCCCCCGTATTGGCGTGCATGCATTTCCACTTTCGATCCCTGAGAAAGAGGGATCGCACACAAGTCCCAGGGAGGTCGGGTCCCAGCAAGACGGAGAGATCCCTCTATAAGACTGGACCAGGAGACCAACCCCATGGGCGCAAGAGACACACTCGGGGGCTCCCGAGGTGGATTCTTGTTTTTTTATTATTTGATGTCTCTGCAATATTGACGTTATATATGCATGTTATTTTTTGTTTCCTCCCTAATGTTTTTACCTGCATGTGGTCCCCCATCCCCCGCCTTCCCACCCTCCCTTCCCCCCCTCCCCCTCCCACCTCTCACCCTCCCACCTCTCCCTCCCTTCACCTCTCAGGGGAACATCGTCCACACCGTCAAAACACACAACAGATGGTACAGATGCGTCTCAGCACTACGGACCGGACATGCTCCAGGGATGGATTCTTGGGTGGGGCGAATGGGGATGGAAAGGGGGTAGGTTGGGGGGTGTGAGTAGCGGAGTGCGTTCGGTTAGTGGTGCGACACGTGGCTCCGGCTAAGCATCGCAGATGTTGCAAGCTGAGTCGTCTGCTCTTATACTTATGTTATAATGTGCTATAAGGGGTCGGGTAATAGTAATACTTCCTGTAAGCCCCTCACAAGGAGAACCACCTACTGTTATCAAAGCCATATTGAGGACCCTCATCCCGGGATATCTGTCTGTGCCAGCCAAGGCGTCCAGACTTTTAGAAATTGTCACCAGTATCGTTAACTAAACTCGTTATTTTTCCATCTGGCAAATGAACCAAATTCGATTCCGAATCTTTGGATGGTTGGAATATCAATTGTTTCCATAATGCTGCGATCTCGCACCGGCGTTGCAATTCTCGAATGGGCATTAGTTTTGTTTATTGTTTGGAGAAGGCCCGTACAATGGCCTGTTCAGTAGGAACAACCACGGGTCTGGGGGAATGGTGAGATCGAAACAGTCCTCTTATCCAATGTTAATCGCCTCCCACAGCGTAGAGGATCCGTGGACAAGACCACAGCATATGTAAACAGTCGGCTGTTCCTCCGCCTGCGGGGGCACAGGGGAGAGAACCCGGCACAAACCTTGATAATTTCAGTGGGGTGAGTGTACCATCGCATTAGGACTTTATATGCGTTCTCCTTGAGCGTGGTGCATATGGGCTCTCTGCTGTGGCCATAATATATGGCGCTCCAGTCTTATCTTCTAGTTTTCTCCCAGATCTGTTTCCCATTGAGAACGAATGAGGGTTATCTGCTGCTCATGTTCACCAGAATGACATTCACTCTTCCGTATAGCTGAGATGTAAGTCCCTTGATGTCGGTCTCAGCCAGACAGAGCTTTTCGAGGATGTTAATAGGGGGATGGGGCAGTTTGTTATAAAATGCCCTGATCTGGAGGTATCTAAGATTCTGAGTGAGGGATCTCTTTTTTCTTCTCTGATATGGTCGATGATTTTTATATTTTTCTGTCGTGACCCTCCAGATCTCTAATCCGATTGGATGCCCCTTGTCTCCAGATTGAGATATTACTGACTGATAGACCTGGAGCGAAATCAGGATTATTCCAAATGGTGTTTGCATAGAATGTTTTGTCGTAAGGGAATGCCGAATTTCGTAGACTCCCAAATTGACACTGAGTTGTGTCACTAGGAAGCGGCATGGCGGTAAATTTTCGCAGCCTTTTAGGTAACCAATTAGCTGCTCAGTTCCAGAGGTGCACATGCAGCATTTTCTATTCACCCATCTCTTAACTTTGGGTTAGAATGCCATTGTACAATCTGACTTAACTTGTGCCGCCTTGTAATATGATGACCAGCAGGGTACAGCAGGCCCACGCCGCCACAGATCTTTTCAATATTAATTTACTTACTCTCGGTTTTTAACCTCCCCAGATGAATTTGATATTTCAGATTGAAGTGAGTGCAAGTCCCTCCAACTAGTGCACTGGGAGAGTTGGAAAGAGTAATAAACGGGGGAGTAATTCATTTTGACACTATGATACGTCCAATCCGGATATCCTTTTGGATGTCCACTTCGTGAAATCAGATTTTAAGGTCCGAATCAGGTTGGGGTAATTGCATTGTACACGTCTGATTACCAGTTTTGGTGATGTGTGACAACCCAGGTATTTTATGTGGTTTTGTTGCCAATTAAATGAAATTAATTTTAGTAATTTCCCATTGTGTCTAGGGAGGTGTATGGTTGAGGAGCTTCCGATTTGGATTGATTGATTTTGAGCGGAGACCTAGTAAAATCATCTAGTAGGTCGAGAGTTTGGTAGGGATGGAGGGTTTTGTGATATCAAGAGGATGTCATCCGCCATACAGCCGCTTTATGGGTCTGGGATGTATGCGTTTAACCCTGAATGTCTGGGTTTCCTCTGATGTTGTGCCGCCAGTGGTTACCGATAATAGGGCAAATAAAAGCGGGGATAATGGGCAGCCCTGTCTCGTGCCACTCTTTATTTGGAATGGCAGAGAGGGGTAGCCTTGGTGTATGACTCCTGTGCGTGGGGCCAGAGTACAGCGATAGAATGCCTCACTCACCCGATCTCCAAAGCCAAATGTCGCAGCGTCTCTTTTAAATATGGCCAGTCATCCTATCGAAAGCTTTTCTGCTCATCCAGACTTAACAACATACTTTGAGTTTGCCTTACTATTTGACAAATCAACAGATCAATAAATGTCGTGTATTATCCGCTGCTTGCCGGCCTTGATAAATCCGACTTGATCTGGGTGTATAAGTCTGGGGTAGGATGAGACTAAGTTCTATTGGCCATAATTAGCGTATAATTTAACATCAGTGTTAATTAATGTATAGGGCCCTCATCAGTAAGCGTTGATTAAGGGAAATCGGCAAAGTATTACCGATGATTCGGTTTGGCGGATTTTTCCCTCTCCGTATGCAGTAAGTGCCGAATCATTCAAAATCAACCCGAACGAAATCAACTCCGCCCACCTTCACGGATGATTATCCGATCAACACACAGGAGTGGTATCGGGCGTGCGTGGGGCGGGTTGCTGATAGTTATGCCCAATCACAAATCTTGCTGAATCAGCGCGAAAGAAAGCATGTATTTGATTGCGACAGCACATATTAAGGCCATGTGAGGTACTGTTACATTGCTCTGTGTTTGTATGGCGTAAGTGAGAGAGATGAGAGAGAGCGCACATGAGCTGGCTGATTGAACATTTGCATATTGACGGAGAGAGACTTGTTGTGTTTGGGTGAAGCTTGTTTGTCATTGTTGTTGTTCTTTCAATCTTTGTCTTGTTTTATATGTGAAGTGTTTCTCGTTGTGATTGGCTTTACATTATTGTCTGTTTTTTGTGAGTGCTGAATTATGCCCCGCAAAGCGTGGGAAGAGACTGTGATATCGTGGGGAAGTGGGTAGTGCTACTCGTAGACGGTCAGCGTCGGAGTGACGTACTGTCAGGGGGGAGTGATGTTGCTGGTGCACCGAGTGGTGTTTCTTGTTGATTGCTGGGCTTAGTGGGAGTGCTGGGGACTGCTGGGAGTGGTGTGGGAGGGCTGTGTGCTCTAGAGAGGCTGTTGCGGGAGTGCGGTTGAGTAGCTGTATGCCTGTGAGTGGGATGGCTGTGGATGAGCGGAGTGAAGTGAGTCGGGTTGTGCTAGGGGAGTGGGTGACCTGTTTTGCTGGGAGTGGGATGTGCCTGTTGCTGGGCTAGTGCCGGTGCAAGGTGGAGTGGAGGTGCCTGGTGCTCGTGCATGGAGAGGAGTGCACTGTGCTAGGAGTGCGGAGCTGGCTCGAAGTGCGTGAGTGCTGCTTGTGGCGCAGTTGCATGATGGGGTGTCTAAGGTTGGTGGCGTGCATTGCCTTGCGTGGGCAGGCTTTTGGAGAGCATTCTTCTCATTGGAAGAAGGGAGCTCCCAGTCAGCCACCAGCAACGCTCTGACCCTAAACCGCTCGGAAGAAACGATGTGACGAAGCACGTAATCCTAGCTTCATGACTCGGAAAATACAGCTCCTTGTCATGCGCATTCTGGAGCTCACATATGACATGTAGTCTAGGACATTTACTAGGTACAGGATCGTGAAACCTTTACATTTTTATTCAAAATACATTGTATCCTAGGTATCTGAGTTTTGTTCATATGCCAAATATGCGGTCAAATATCTTTCTATGTTATTAGTCTGGAAACACGCTTTTTAATCATAGCCTTAAAACAGGACAACTAAACACAGGCGGTCAATTGCCATAACTGCATACATATAGAGCAATCCTTGCTTACATGTAAAGGTTTAGTAGTGAAATGCTCATGTGCTTCACATATACCACATAAAACAGCATGTTTGCTATCTCTGGAACAGCTAGCCTTTAAGAAACTGAAGTAGACTTCCTATTATTAATATTTACCATCATATGTTTTATATGTTTTTCAAGAGGCGGCCGACAAGTTCAGACAAGCAGAAAAGAAGGTGGGACACACATAGGAGATTCGTTGTGTCAATGCAGTTGTGGGAATAATTGTGAGGGACAAGCGAATTGTCACAAGAGATTTGATGATATTAGGCCAAATTGAAAAGAGAAATACAACACAACGCTGCATGCTACGTGGCACGGAGGTGGGGCCGACCCACAACGTTCTCATATATCTCCATGGGAGGAGCCTGTTCGGGCCAAAATACTACTCCGTCGGTCGTGGAAGGCTTACCTGGTGACCGTGATAAGGAATTTACCCCTCACAATTTCCACCAGGTGAGAAATAATGTACTGTATCTAGGCGTGTCTTGCTTACAGTTTATTTTGCACTAGTTACACGCTTTTTATAACTGTGTTCACAATTAATGCATACCTAGCATCTATATATGTATATGTCTGATTCTGTCTAATAATTATCTACAAATAGACGTATCAGTTTGTAGTCCTACTAAAGTCAGTACCTATATAGCACTAGCCCATTGCCCGGCTCTTTTACATGTAATCCCAAAAATCTTGCCCCTGCATGGAAGCAATGAATGCGTGGGTGCGAAAGAGAGGAACAACAGGGTGAGTACACATGGTGTAACACATGTTAATCAGAAATTATAAACTAGCTACAGGTACAGAACAGACAAATGTATACTATTATGTGGTATTTTATTTATTTTACTCCGACAAACATGACATTACTCCTATTGAAGCATAGCTCAAATATTGCATGCAACGAGCTACAAACATCACTTGCACTAACACATCTATAGTTGTTTAGAAAAAGGTGCCATTTTTGCCGTATAAGCATATACAACGCATAAATGAGGCACACGTAGCATATTTTATGTCATTGTTTGCTAACTGTAAAAACATAGCACCACGAACTATTGTAGCTCCATGCCTGACCATTGTGTTAAGCCAGCTGCATTAATATACTCTACAGCCTAACACTTCAACAGAAGCGGGAGTCTGAGGGTTCACTCACACACACTAATATACAGCCTCCATTTTAGGGTCACTTAGTTCACACATTTCACCTGTTCAAGTTATTGAAGTGTGGCTAGCTGTTAGGCTTTTTGGCGAAGGGAAAACGTTACTTACAACCTGACTAGCACACTGAAGTTTAATCACATCATTGAAAGCTTCACTTTAAGCTACTAATGTCCCCAACACTCATTACTTATCAAAGCGTCACGTCACACATTAGTTCACTCAATATCTATAGTTAGAACTACTACTATCACCGACAACCTTCTCACCACACTGCATGTGTGCTGTCTGGTTTTTAGTTCACACCACTTCATGTGTGCCCACATCTTATATTAATGTACTCAACATATTCCTCTACGAACAAAAACACACTTTTGCCAATATGACATCACCTTCATGATTAACCATGTGACATGGTCCATCTATGATAGAAGTTTATGTACATTATGATACTGATCATCACTACACAACATATGATTTTTAATGTACAAATTTATATCCTATTTATCACACAGCATTGATGCGGAACATAGTATGTAATTTGTATGTTAGGGAACTCAAAAGTTACTAAGTACACAGCGCTATTTCATGTATATATCAACTATTTTTGTTCACGTTCACACCACGTTTGGGTTAAGAAATGATGCTAGTTAGGTTCTCATAATACAGAAAATACAATAACTGTTTGTTCAGAATATTTACACATGTACAATGCTATAAATATTATTATTATGTAGTAGATGAGAAGTTGCCCCTGCAAGCGACATCGTGTCAACCTGAACTGAACAAGTGTCTTCACCGTTGGGTCACGCCAGCTCAACACACCTAGCTAAGTGAGTGCTATCATTGGTGCCATATAATATGTTCCTTCTATATGTCCTGATGGTTGTCATGCTTTCATTATGTATGTTTTGCACTATTCTTTAAATAGGATTACTTAGTGTCAGTGAAAATGCAAGATGCTAAGCCACTTGTTATGGTGTAGTTAGTGCATGTTAACTATCATCGTAGGAGTTGTGAGTTTACAGCAAATTGTTTCAGTCCTATATTTCTACTGAAGTCCAACATTTCTTCTGAATCAAGGTAGTTTTTAAGTGCGGTGATAAACCGTATGGAAACATGTTCGTTGTTCTTATGACACAGTACAATTACATAGTAAACACAGCAGAGATTAACATGCCATTTAATATGTGTACATTATATTTGTAGAACATTGATGAAGAGATTTTGATGGATGATGAATGAGATGATATGATGATGCCCGCGCGCCGCCGGCCATCTAGACAACAAATACAAGCAGTGGACCATGAAGAGGTTCCATTGAAAACTGTTTTAATATATAAATTTAAACCGCCAAATCGTCACCAGCAATACCCAATATGAGGCATTGTAGTTGCTTAGGCGAAAAATTGTGGAAGCAGAAAATCGTCGCCATTCTGACCCTGAGACAGTGCTGGAAAGGATGATGCATGCAGGAAAGAAAACGGTTCACATTGGCACCATCTCCAAGAGTCCTTCATTGAAGTGACCTAAACAGTTTGCAAAAAAAAACTCAACCTCATCGAAGCATTAGTTGTTCAGCAAACACAAGCAATGATCTGGAGATGACTAATGTACCACAAGTGCAATCACCCTCCTGCCGATTGTTCATGCAGGTCAGTTTTCACCACATGCTTCTGATATTCATTCAACCAGCCCACATGTTACGTCAAGTAGCACATCTTGCTGTGCAGGTTCTGACGACATCATACCGCTGCATCTGTACAAATTCGCAGCTGAACACTAACAAAGGAGGCACACAAAAGAAACACCAAGTCAGTTATACTGACAGCTTTTTTGGTTCAAGAAACCAAAAGACACACAGAAAACAGACCAACCATCACTTGT
Organism: Ascaphus truei; assembly: GCA_036426205.1. NCBI lineage: Eukaryota > Metazoa > Chordata > Amphibia > Anura > Ascaphidae > Ascaphus > Ascaphus truei. Next base: position 35,896 of record WSYH01004525.1, on the reverse strand, counting down.
GCAGTGTCTACCAACTTGCTCACATGTGTGCGTGGGCACAGCAACTGTCCTGTGAACGTCACTCCCCACAAAGCCCTGTAGGGAGTCACTGCCTAAAAAGCCCTAGGTGATCTGACAACAAGCTGCATGAACGTGGATCGCTGCCCAAAAAGCCCTGTAGGTGAATCGCTGCCCAAACAGCCCTGTAGTGATCACTGCCAAAGCCCTGGTAGGTTGAGTCACGGCCACAAGCCTGTAGGTGAGTCACGCCACCAAGCCATGTAGGTGAAACAGTCCACTACCCACAAAGCCCTGTAGGGGAGTCCACGGCACCAAAAGCCCTGTAGGTGAGTCCTGACTGGCCACAAGCCCTGCCCGTGAAGTGCCAGGGCCACTCAAAGTGGCTCTGTTGTACTAAATAGTTGGTGGCAAAAGACAAAGGAAATTCAAGAACAACAAGCAGGCTGTTGACTCGCTCGCAAAAAGACACAAAAAAATAAATTTTAAAATTCACAAAATATGTCCGTTTGGCCTCTGTTTTGTTGACTTCAGATTATGCTAATTACTATTGCTGTATGTTGTGAAGACTGTGTTGTTTCCAAACTGTCAAATTATGTTCTTGTACCTGAATTTTTTGGAATGTTAACACTCCTAAATTAATGAATAGTGTTATAAATTTGATGTATTTCGTTGTCAGTAAGTGGTCCACCAGGAGCCCGTTGCAAAGTTTAGAGTAAGCCTGCCATTTGACTTTGCAGCAAACATTCATTTGGTGTTGTTAATTGATGTCATTCATTGCATGTGCATATTATTTCATGCAATTATAAAGCACCTATTAACTGCAAAACCTCTTCTTGTACGTGTACAGCAGGATATTTTGTGTTAAATATATTCCTTTGGGGCCATTGTATGTTGTCCTTTAATCATTTATGTGGTTCTTGTTTCAAGACCATCTCTGAATTTATACTAACATATATGTAGTTGTATTGATATATGCCACAAACAACCCAAGACACCACACTATGTGTGTGTGGTGTGTATATATATATATAGTACTATCTATAAACGGTATAGAGTGTATTACAAAAAAACTACACTTCAATGCTTCCTGTGAAAAAACACACTATTTTAATAAGTACAGGCCCTAATGTTTGCAACTAACTAAGTGTGAGCCTCTAACATATGATTGGGTGCAAACAAATGGTTATTTACATTAATTCACTCATGTTTATCACCATTTAAAGTAGGTTTCATCAAGGCCTATTACGTGCCATCAATATGTGGTGGTACTCCCTTCACATATAAAAAAAAACAAAAAAAAAAAATTACCATTATATATAATGATATATTATAGATATAATATAATAATATATAGTACCACATAACAGATATACACACACACACACACACACACTATACATTATAGTACATAAATACACTTTATATTATATATATATATTTTTATGATAGAACATATATTTATATATATATAGATACACACGTATTAAACTCATGCAGGACAGGTAGTTACCAGACTTTCAAATAAACCCAGCAAGTATGTGGGAAACAAACATTTCATTTTGCAGGTGTGTTGTATTTAGATAGGCTGTCTAAGCACTATTTTTTCACACAGTGCCCCTCTTTTGTTATTTTTCTAGCAACTCATGAGTACTGAATAAGTGTAGCATATGTTTTCACAAAACGAGATAAAAAATGATACATGTTTTGACCACATTCGCCTATCACTAACACACAAAACTTAAACCAATAAAAGGCACATCCAATTGGCGTTGAAATAAGGAGGTTAAAAAAAACGGGGGTAAGTTACTTTGTTGACCTTGAAAACGAAACACAGGAATTTGTTAGCACTTGAGCAGAACTCATTTTGATGAGCAACAGAAACAGAACTGCACACACTCTGTTGTGCTACTCTACAGGCTGAGATCTTTAACAATATGAATCCCCTTTTAGGGTATACGTATGGTTTCGAAGCAATTTTAAACAGTCGCGACACAAAGCAAGCACCACGCAAATCTATGATTTGATTCGAGCTACAATCCTTTTCCACAGACCGTAGGCATTGCGCGGAATTTTAATTCTCAATAGATCACTTAATCAACTAATGACTTTTTGAACGTGTGCAGGACTAAGCTTAGAACACACCTATGGTTTCTGGAAGATTGCCAACGGAAAGCATTCACCTGGAAGGAGGGCACATAGTATTGTTTGTGAAGGCCTATAATTATTCCTAATGCCAGAAATAGCAATGGATCCGCTACTACTGTTCCGTGTGAATCGATACCTGCTGCAGATATCGCACCCTCCATTCCTGAAACCACATTGGTACAACAACAAAAGTATATGATTATGTAACCCAAGCCTTCAGGTCTGAAAAGTCATTGGAATGGGAACAAGAGAAGAAATGAAACCTACCCCGACAGTGTTTGAAGAAAGCAGTGGCGATTCCTCATGAGATGCTTCATGGAGGACGATGGTGGTTGTTTGCATACTGGTTCAGCGGGTTGGGGGGTCAGCGTGGATAAAATGCCTTGGCATTTCTGGCAGCGACCAGATGTGCAGCCAGACGAAGAGTTAATTCTAAAGACTGGTACACATACAACCGTATTGCGTTGTACTGTGCGTTTAAAGGTTTTTTTTGTTTTTTTTTTGTTTAACCAACATTGGTCCTTCAAAATGGTGGGATTACGCGTACACATTGCGGACTGCATTAACATGTAGCGATCACAAGAAATTGTTGCCGAATACAAATAGTAATAACCTGAAGAGTAGTACACATTGCTGACGGATAAATATACACTCTTCCTATCCGATTAACCATATTAGCAACCTTTTAACATAACTCTAACACTACCTGTTTTGTTATCAGCAACAGTTAAAAGCGGGTCAACCACGTATATGACGGGGGACCCTTTCATGGCCCAACGGCGTCCTTAACTTAAAAGGATATACGGATGTAAGTCCCGCCCCACAGCGACGTGCGCGCCTCAAAGCCTATGGCTGTCATGTTGTTGTTATAGTAACGGTAATGCAGTGTGTCATGTGTGGAGTCCAGTTGTTTGTAGGCGTCACTGGGCGTTAGCCGCAATGTTAATTGAGTGGGAGGAGAGCAGTGTTAGCGTGCGTTCACGCGTGTTTACATGACGTCACATGTATTGCATTTGGCATTGTGTTTACGCCGTCCTTTATGTCAAACACGTCTGTTTAAAAAGAATCAGATGTAATCGGTTTTAGAACGAATGTAGTGTTCGTATTCATTGTATTTGAAATAAAGATTTATGTTTAATGGTATTTTCAAGATGTATTGAACGCACAAAAAAAACCGTACGCGTTGTTTTGCGCATGCGCTAACAGTTAGTGTCAGCCACGCGTGAGCAGTGGCCGTCGCGCACACTAATAGTGCGCGCCACATTTGTTCAGTATCAGGCAACTTCACTCATATCATAGCTTATGCCTGCTACAAATTAAAGAAACTTACATACTGATTGTACACGTGTAACTCACTATAAAGTGAGTGACGTGTGTATGTACAACAATCATATAGAAGCGTGTATGCGTTGTCACGTGATACATATATAGTAAGGTGCCAATTTGACCATCATGTGTTTGCTGTATTCAGAGATGGGGGAAGATACAATCGGATCAATGTATGTTTTCAGAAGAAGTCTACCTTTATATGAGAATTGATGTGAGAGGGCCACGACTACTATACTACATACTGGAACAATTTTATATTGTTGCAGCGCTTATAACAAACAATAAAAAGTGTGCATAACTATGCCTATATGTGAATAAGCCCCTTAATTCAACACAATGAGTTCGCAAAATAGTGCCTCATGAATTTTTTATGAGTGTTCTTAATGACTACTATCATTTATAGGCATGGTGTCTGTTTTATATATACAACACTTCCACTATGCTAACCATTTTTGTGAATTATATTGTGTAATGGACGTGATGCTGTCGAAACATGTAACAATAATAATAATAATAATAATCATAGATTATTAATATGTAGCATGTTCATGTATCGCGCTGCTATTGTACACAGCGCTTTACGGAACATTGTTCAGGCTGAGGTCTGGCCCGGGGAACTTACAATTTATATTTTTGCCGCCTGAGGCAACAGGGAGATAAAGTGACTTGCCCAACGGTCACAAGGAGCGACACCGGGATTGAAAACCAAGACTCCCTGCTTCAAATATCTCAGAAGTGCCAGTGTGTGTCTTTCCTCACTGAGTCCAATTACTCCTTCCAAGGTTAAGGACCTTACACCCAACTAGCCATTTCTTGTTAAAAAATCTCTTGTTCAGGGTCGTTGAAAAAATGGTTTGGGACTGTAGCAAATAATGTTTATGGCCATATGTTGTGGTCCCCTACAATGCATGATGTTCTGATTAGGACATCAACATCATGTAGAAGAAGTTCTGTCTGTGTATATATCATTAACCTAACTAACTATAGTTTAATGGTTTAAAACGTTGCTTAAAATCATTAGTATGCAATATGATGACTAGAACTACCATAATAAGCTGGTGGTATATCATTTGGTCTGTTTCACTGGATCCTACACAAATTGATAAAGACACAAACAGTTGTGCTCAAAGGTGTCTATGCTATGTGAGTGTATGACGTTACAATTGTGACAATATTGATATTATCAATCATGATAATGATGAAGTGAACGTCGGATTTATATTGCAAAAATAGTTCCAACATGTCATATTGGTAATTATACATGCTTAAAAGTGACAGTACTTAGTGACACAATTTGTCTCTTCTGTTAACAGTTTAACACTTGGTACATGTAGGACAAATCACACACGTTGACTTTATAACTACACAGGTCACAAATTAAATTAATGTTGACATTAATTCCTAGCATTACAACAACACCCCAACATTGACTAATATAAATGTAGTACGCATGTTGTGATGTGCAGGCATTCATTCATGCTAGTTGTTATGATCAGTCAATTTCATACCGGATGAATGTCTCCCGTAAGTAGAAGAAATAACACAGTTATCCCCCTTGTCTCCAAACACCTCTATCTATTACATTAATGGAATTTTAAGGAAAATACATAAATGTGATGAAATGGGAGTAATCATTTTTAATACAATGCACAATGAAAGTCAAGAGTAGCTAAACTGCATATACATGATACAGAAAGTACATATATGTAACATTTGTGATTAAACCAATGAGTTGTTTTGACTTCAAATAATTATAGGAAGATTGATGTAGGCACATCTTATGAGAGATGTCAGCAAATATACATACCATGATCAGTCTACTGAGATATACCTTAATGCAAAGGAACATATATAAATTGCAAACATGACATGCCATCTTCAGTACCGTAAACAACACAGCAAAGGTGTAATTTGGTGTTAAATGTGCAACAACATGTTATTTTCATGACATTCAAAATGTAAATCAGGCTGGTGTACACTCTATGGATGTACTGTTACACTGCACCAATAACATTGATGTAAGCATACTAGAAGCATGAATGAGTAGGGCAATAATATGTTTTTGTTAGCATAAGGAACAACACAATCTAAAATATTAGTGCTTTGTTACACTCAGTTGTATTCACCATACACACAACTAAGTACAATGAAGAGGGATTATATAACCTGTGCAACAATAACATACCGGTGCCACATCCCTTTGTGCACCAGCAGAGAAAGAAGGTGTGAAACCCTATTCCTCTGTGTCTAACCAGAAGGTATATAAACAAAAACATTAGTGTTACAGAATAACAGAATAAGGTGGACACACATAGAACTATGGACCAGTATATGTTTTAAAATTGGTACAGAAAGCTTAGAAAATAATTAGCCATGAGTTCTGTCCTGTTGCTGGTAGATCGAGCTCGTCCCACCGGCTGTTTGTGGTTCATTGTTCAGCAGCTACATGGGTGGGATGCTCGTCTACCAAAGGCTCCGCTAGGTCTGATGTACATTGTGCCTGAGTGCAACATGTGCAAAATTGCAACAGCAAGGATAATATCAGACACTTTTTGAGGCTTGTATAGAAGAGCCCCACCAGTTCTGTCCAGACACCTAAATCTGGTCTGAGTAGGCCAAATGTCCTCTCTCTACAGATCTTGTAGATATATGGGCTGCATTGTACCTCTCCCTCGCGTATCTCTCAGTTTGAGGGTTAGCACCGGAGTCAAGAGCCACGGCTAATTCCGTATCCTGAGTCACCTATAATGAATGGAGCACACATAGCGACATTAGTGATCAAATTGTACAATGCCAACATTCCTAAATAAAAAAGTGTTTTGTGTTAAACATGTAATGTGTACTCACCCAGCGCCAACCATGTTTCAAATGTCCTCTTCGCAACGCATGGAGCTGAAGAGTTCCTCAGGATAGAGGAATCGTGACTGGAACCAGGGAATTTGGTACCACATGCATTATCCTCACTGTCGACTCACATACCACCTGTACTTGAGTGAATGGTAGGCTTACGATTGCGGTACACATGCTCACTCTGACCTAGGTGCAATCAAAGCAACATGTGTGCAATCGATTGCACCCAGCCACACATGGTATCCCTGCTATATTATAAAAGCCAGTCCTGACTTCCAGCCACTCTGTCGCCTCGTAGGAAAATGAATATAATTCCTAGCGCTCTTTGAGTGCATAGAGAAACTGGGTCAAGGCCCGCGAGAATGTAGATTGCGAGACCCCGCCCCTATGCCCACAGTTGTGGTATGACGCGGAAGCAAGATAATGTAATGAGCACAGCATTTTAACAAGCCCAGGGACTGCACGACCTCTGGCTGTGAAAAAATCTAAATCTCCCCTTATCTCCTGATAAGAGCTAAGATTGCTGCTGAACTCAAACGATAGCGACTTACAATCTCCTCCTCACTCATCCCATCTAACAGGGTTCTCTCCCTGTACAGACGCGGACGAGGCACACTTGTCTCCTCTGTCTTCTCCTCTGATCTCCTTCCCTCTACCTGTCCCTCTGCCTGTCCCTCTCCCTGTCCCTGTCGTATCCGCGTGACTGTCCCTGTCACTGTCCCTCGGTGTGTCCCTCCCTTGCCCTATATGATTGTCTTCATCATCAAGCATGTCATAGAAAAGATGTTCCTCCGTTCTCTAACAATCTCAACATTTTGAAATGAGTACTGTGAATGATCAGGTAATGGGCGTCCTTTAAATAGGTATGTGATGATGTCAGGTGACATAGAAAATGCAAGGTGTTACATAACATAATAAAGTACTTCTGTGGCAACTGTGGTGCAGTCTTGTTATAGTATTTGTTGTGTATTCTGCAGGGATGATGATATTGGCAATGAATGTGACGTGAACCTTTGTAGAACATTGCTTGCAAAAAATAGTTGCATGTTCAATGCATGTAACACTTGTGAACGCAACAGTCAGTCATGTAATAGGCAAAAAGGCTGAGATTGACGTGGGAAAAGTTTTGTGTAACATGTGTAATTAGGCATGTTTGTGACATGTTGACAACAATGAATAGTCGTGTGCATATGCATGCATTTCTGTAAGGAGATGTTGGTATAGAATGAGTTAACAAGGTGTCCCAATGCTGAATTACTGTACATTGTGTATAAGTTAGGTTGAAGTGCTTGTAATGCTACGGTTACAATGTAACATGCAAGTGATTGAGCGTCCAATAAGTGACGTCATGAAAATTGGGAGGACCCAAAAGTATATGTAAACATGAGAAGACAGATGTTACATGGACGTTTAAAGATGCGTGTCACATTACAAGCATTGTGTAATGTAAAGGAAATGAATATACTGTGTATGTGTGACAGTGTGGACATGTGTAACATCATGTAAATAATGTCGCTCAGTTCAGTAAAATGTGTGATATGATGTGAGGTTCTCCTTTAAGAGTTGAGTATAGTATTTTCCCTTGGCACATCATCACATGATGAGTAATGTGACCCGCAAATGCTGCAAACATGTAAAAGTATAATGTTATGCAAATAATACACGTCAGCTGTGACACAATGCAGGGAATGCCCCCACACTGTAATGCAAATGACGTTTGATTGTGAGCAATGAAACGTAAACAGTACTATACTGTTATACGTCCCCGCTCCATTGACTCCATTGATGTACAGAATTTTTTTTTCTAAGTGCCGTTGCGGCAGCCTTAGCGATCGTTCTCCCCTCCAAACTGCCAACTTTAGTTGGCGGGAGAAAATTGGCCATAACATCTCAATTTCGTAGTGCCGATCAGCCCCGATAAGCTGTTTTTTTTGTTGAATCCAGCCGATTTAAAAAAGTGGCGATCAGTGGCGAAAACGGCTTATCGGCAGCCGACTGGCCATAACAAATAATCGGCTCCGAAACATGGCGATATCAAGCATCTATCGGCGCTTACTGAATCTCAAACCCAATTTTGGCTATAAAATGGCGATAATTCCCTTATCAACGCTTACTGCATGAGGCCCATAGGCCGGTAACTTTTGCAGTCTAGCGGGTCTTTCCCAGTTTTATGAATTAGTGATATTGACGCCTTTAACATCTCCTTGGGGATGGGGGCTCCCGCTAAAATAGCGTTAAATGCGGAGCAACCTTGGGGCGAGCAGCTTTAAATTTCTTATAGTAAAGCCCTGAGAATCCATCAGGCCCAGGGGCCTTTGATGGCTTCAGTTCTTTAATGGCCTGAGATAGTTCTTCCATAGTGAAGTCAGCATTTAAAGCTGCTCTATCAGTGTCCGTCAATCCTCCCTAGTTCCGAGCTGGCTAAGAAATCTCTTAGGGCCCGCTCGTTGTAGAGTTATGTGCCACTTTTCACCGTTATACAGTGTTTCATAAAAGGAGCCGAATTCGTTTACAATTTTCTGAGGATTAGACGTGGGGGTACCAGATTTAAGCGTATAGCTTGGATGTTATACTTAGCTGCCTGTCCTTTAGCATGCGGGCTAGCATTGTATCCGGCCTGTTCGCTTTCTCATAAAATTTTCTCTTTGACCAACTCAGTGAATTGTCAGCTCTGGAAGCTAGTAGCATGTTAGTTCAATTTTGACATCTTTTACCTCCTGTAAGGTTTTGGGGTCTAAATTCTTTTTATGGTTAGAGGAGAAAGTCTGTAATTTATTTTGGAGATTAATTTTGGACTCTCTTTCTCTCTTTCGTCTGGCTGTGATATTTATTAACGTGCCGCGTAATGTTGCTTTATGGCTTCCCATAGGACAAGCTGTGAGTCAACAGAGCCCGTATTGATATTGAAGAATTGGTCAATCTCGTGCCAATAACATCACATATTTCGGGAATTTTTAAGATTGATTCATTAAGTTTCCAATTCGTCCCAGGTCTATCAGTTCGGATATTATTGCACCTTAGCTCTATTGGCGCATGGTCTGACCATGAAATATCATGGATCCCTGCTCGGGTAACCTTAGGAACCAGTTGACAGGACACAAAAAGTAATCAATTCTGCTGTACGAGCCTGGGGGTGAGAGAAGAAAGTGTAATCCCTGTCTGCCGATGTAATTCCCTCCATATATCTGATAACTGGTTGGTCTTGAGGCCCCGACGCAAAGATACACCCGCTCCTTATTGTACTGACCTACAACCCCTGACCTATCCAGGTGCGGTTGCATGACTATGTTAAAGTCACCCGCGAGCCACATGCTCCCTTGGGCCACTGAGTTCAGGGTTCTGAAAAACTTATCGAAAAAGATCGTGCTCTTATCGCTGGGAGCGTATAAGCAAGCCAACGTGATTCTCTCCCCCTAATTGTTCCTACAACAATGATGTATCTACCAGCCGTATCACGTTTAGTTAACTGCACCTCGAACGGAATGCTGTTCCGGAATAGTATAGCTACCCCCCGTTTTTTGACTGCTGCTGCTGATGTGAAACCTGGGTGAAATCTTTGTCAAGATATTTAGGGGCACTTGATTTACTAAAGTGTGTCTCCTGTAGAAAAAGGATTTCAGCATGTTCCTTTTATAGTCTGTAAAGGCCAACTTCCGTTTGGTTGGGTGTTAAAGCCCTGACGTTATGGGAAATAAGTATCAACGCCATTATTAAAGTGTTGTGTGATAGCTTCGTGAAATCTTTGGACTCACCCAAGAATCCATCCGCTGGA
>WSYH01004525.1:0-25664 GCA_036426205.1 Ascaphus truei | reverse complement strand
CAGGTAAAAACATTAGAAAGGGAGGAAACAAAAAATAAATGCAATATAAGTCAATATTGCAGAGACATCAAATAATAAAAAAACAAGAATCCACCTCGGGAGCCCCCGAGTGTGGTCTCTGCGCCCATGGGGTTGGTCTCTGGTCCAGTCTTATAGAGGGATCTCTCCGTCTTGCTGGGACCCGACCTCCCTGGGACTTGTGTGCGACCCCTTTCTCAGGGATCGAAAGTGGAAATGCATGCACGCAATACGGGGGATCCCGCCGGCGTGTTTTTCAATAGCATACTATATGTAAATCCGTTAAACTCTTCAACGATGGAAACTGGAACAGAAAACTGCATATCAAATAAACACCTCCTAAACATAACGAAAAACTTGCCCTGTGTCTAACTTTGTCACCCTCCCTGAACCACGTTACCAATTTGGAGCTCATCTACTTAGTTCCTTGGAGAATGTTAACTCATATACCTCCAGTCTGAGATGATCATGTCCATAGCAGCCCTTTTCTTCTGGGTAACTCTACCAAGTATGAGGATATCTAACTGATGAACAGATGTACTGCCCTCCGTGAATCCAGGCCTAACATATCAAGTGATTAATCCTCGTCAGTCTGTCTATACCCTCCAAAGAGCCATCCCCTCTTAGATTGTGAGTTGCATGTCTTCTAGTAGCCCTATGCAGAGATCCTCTGTGTATGTGCCACAGACGTAGCGGAAATAACCTGTCTCCCTGCCCACTTATGCCTGCGCTATCTATATACCTCCAGAGGCTACGTTGTTCAGCCTCTTGCGGCCCTGTACTCATCACTAAGGTATCTCAGGTCAGGAGTCTAGCTTCCAATAGCGTTTATAGGGAGAGATAGGCTTTAGTCTCTCTAGACCGTGGTCGAGGGACTTAAGTAAATTTTATTTATTTTTTAAACCTTATATTATGCAACCTGTGGTGGGGATTGACTGCTTTTTGTTTACCCAACCAGTCGCCCGCCGGGGGCCACGCAACAGGGCAATCCCTCAATGCTCCACCACCCAGAAGAACCAACCTCCACAGACAGCAAACCACCCAAGAATACCCCGAATCGACTACACATATCTCATTCACTGTGTCACATCAAACCTCCCCTCTCCCCCCCCTCTTCTCCTCCCCCCCCCCTCCCTCCCCCCTCCCTCCCTTAGATCCTTTTTATTGTTTGGATATTTTATATGCGTGTATATGAATACTGTATGTGGCATATGGGAGACCACAGTTCTTGGGGCACAGGCACAGCGGAGGAGGCTGCTATGCACACTTCTCTGCAGCGCGCCTAGAGCTCTCATGCCTGTGTCCCCGTCAGCCTCCTCATTCGGTGGCAGCGCCTCGGCGGCCATCTGGTGAGGGCAGCAAGCCCCTCCGTTTCCTCTCTCTTCTGCGCAGGCGCCAGGATCGTGTGTGGCAGCGCTCCCCGGCGGCCATCTTGGTAGGGGCAGTAAGGCCCCTGCCTCCTCCTTCTGTGCAGGTGCCGGAGGTCCGTTCGTGGCATCACTCCTCGGCGGCCATCTTGGAGAAGGTAGCAGGTGCCTCCGTTCCTCCCTCTACTGCGAGGCGCCCGGATCCAGCTTCGCGGGGACGGGGGGGCGGTGGTGATGACGTCACTGGACAAGCCCGCGAAGATCAGTGAAGCTCCCGCGAGCCTCGGGGAAGGAGCAAGGGAAGAAGCAGGGGAAGATGGCTGTCGGCCAAAAAAAGTGAGTAGGACCTGCTGCGTTGTCGGGCGCTGATTCCCCTCTCAGGGACTGGTGAGGGCTACGGAAGGGGTCCCAAACGGTCCCGAGGGCATGAGGGGCAGTGGTTGGGGTTGGTCCATATCGTAAATTCTGGCGGTTGTGGGTAGTGGAGGGTCTTTCATGCAGGGCTCAGTGTATGTCTGTCGGGTAGCTCTGGCTCGCGCGGGGGCGCCATCTTTAGCCGCGCATGGCGAGGGGAGCTCTGAGTTGATCCCAGGACCTCCTAAGGAATCCCTCAGTGTCTTCCATATTTTGAGGATATGTGCCACTCCGTTTTTAAAGACCATGAGGGCACATGGGAACAGCCAGCGATATCTAATCTCTTGATCTCTTAGCGTTCTGGTGACTGGGGTCATTGCTCTCCTTTTTGCTAGTGTGGCAGGTGACAGATCTGATACACTTGGAATTTTTTTTCTCAAACTCCACTACTCAGGTCCCTTGCTATCGGCAAGTTTTTTCTGGTGCGGTGGTAACAGTGGAATCTAAGCAACACCATCCCTTGGGGGGTCTCCTTGCTGAGGTCGTCCCCTCAGCGCCCGGTGGCATCTGTCAAGAACTAGGTCTCTGGCAGCCATGTCTGGAAATATATGTTCCAGCCACCTCGAAGCAAATTCCTCTGGGTCAGTTATAGCTTCTGGGCCCTCTCAGCCGAATGTTCAGCGCCGGTCGCGGTTCTCTGCGTCCTCAATTTTATCCTCTAGGGAAGTGACCTGTGCTTTAAGGCGGATATTGAGCCTGTGTTCTGTGTGGATGTAGCTGTCTCATCTGCCCTGAGTTCCAAAGCGGCCGTACGCTCCCCTATTGCGTCCACATCCTTCCGAAGTGCCCAAAGCTCAGACTTAAAGAATTGTTGCATATTGGTGCAAAACTCCTTCATGTCTTTACGTTCATTATATCCATTCGTCTGGTTCTTCAGGTGCGGAGTCCAATTCTGGGTCTGCTGATGCTGTCTGCACTGGAGATTCAGGTACGTCAGCCCTGGAGCCTCTTTGCTCTTAAAATAAGTAGACACCGGCTGTGTTTTTTTCTTAAAGTCTTAGTTGATGCCAGTCTGTATATTTAGACACGTTCTGCAGATACTGGATTATGCAGATGCTCTGTGTTTTTGCTGGAGTTAGATCGATTTGAAACGCCGGAGGGGATGGAGCTCCCACTCTAGCTCCATTCACTCCTTGTCGTGCACGCCTTCACAAACTGTTTTTTAAACACTGACAAGACTGTAACAATGGTATTTGGGACTGAGAGCTAAATTTGTAAGCTTCCAGCAACTGAGCTCCAAATAGAACAAAAGCTAACACCACCATAATCCCTGTACCAGTGTTTTAAAACCTGGGCATTGGTTTGACTCCCACTTAACATTCGGAGGAAGCAATGATACCCTGCAACCAAAACCTATGCCAAATTAGGGGTACTTACAGCAAAAAATTCTCCCTAATCTCCTTGTCAGAAAGCGTATCACACAGCAGATGCTAATGCCAATATTGACTATGGAGACATAGTATATGGCTCGGCACTTCAAACCCACCTTAGCAAACTTGACACCCTCTACAATTTGTCATTTTGTTTTCCAATGCAACTATAACACAGATCTCTGCGAAATGCTCAAAGAACTAGATTGGTCACACTCGAGTCTAGGCGCAAAGTTCACCTTTCCTGTCTTTCCTTCAAATTCTTTATGGCAAGCTACCCAGCTACCTGAACAAGCTCCTCACCTCCTACACATGCAGCACTTATCACCTGAGATCAGACTCCAAATGACTGTTATGGTCCAAGGCTCAACAAAGTATTCGGACGTTCTCCTCCCTACAGTATCTTTACCATGCACCCAAAACTGGAACAACCTACCAGAGACTCTTACATCCACCACCAGTTTAAGTTCTTTCAAATCTAAGGCTTGTCAAACATTTTAATCTGGTCGTAACTGTGTTCATACGCCCATAATATATATTATCTTAAACGTGCATGCAATGTCTGTATATAATGTATACCTGTTCATTTATGTAACTGTATTTGTAACCATGTATTATTTGTCTTAACTCTGTGCCCAGGACATACTTGAAAACGAGAGGTAACTCTTAATGAATTACTTCCGGTAAAATATTTTATAAATAAATAAATGTAATCTTGGGACCTTTCCCAGAAACAGGGTCTAAATGAAGGCTTTGTATTCTCCCCATTTGCGTAATGTAGACACTAGATATTTATATGTATTTTCCATCTACAATACAATTTGTTCCCACCCTAATATCATCCTATCCACCCTTTATGGTACTATACATCTACGATTGTAATCGTGGTCCTGATTTGCCAAATAGAGTGTTTAACATGTATGTACTGCATTATATTATCTGAAAGGATATCTATAAACTAGCTGGATATTATATTATCCAAATTAATTTAGCAATATATAAAGCAATATACATGTTTTACACATATTTATCTATTCAACTACTGGACACAGTAATGGATCATCAATTAATATTTGGTCTTTTCACTTGAGCCCCTCTATATCAACTGATCCTGGAAATATTAATACATTTTTACAGATATACTTCACCAATTATATACTGTAGTGCTGACGGTTATTCTAACACAAACCAGTGGCAATCGCCAAAGAGACCCACGTACATAATGGGTATATGCTGGGTCTAGTTTAAGGCATTTTGCATTGACTAATGGCCATCAGATTAACAGCGGGGTCCCTGGCAGTCCATTCAAACAGAATGGGACTGCCAGGGACCCCTGCTGTGTTAATCCGAGGGTCATTAGTCAAGCAGAAATGCCTAAAAATGCCTTAAACTAGCCGGGTACACCCAGCATGTAACCGGGCTAGTTTAGGCAAGCTTAGAATACTCGTTGTCTCGTCTGTTAAGTAAGTGCACTGCTGATAAAATATAAAGGAGTCTTGCAATGCAGCCATAACATTGAATTAACATGCCTGCTATCTTATAGCGACTACCTTTGTGTCTCCACTTTTATCTTCCATTATTTATTTTTGTAGCATCATTCACACTGCAGCTAAAAGTTCCAGTTTTTTGGGGGAGCGCAGTTACTGTATGTGTGGAAGAAAAAAACATACAAACAATTAGAACAATATGTTTTAAATGATTTTGATGAGTTGTTTCTCCAAAATCCAGCGGTTTTGTATCACAGATTTCTCAATCTTTTAGTGCATATCACAATCACGTGTCACTTCTGTGTCTTTTGCGGTGCTGTACCCAATATATTCACAGGTGTAGGGACCTTCGAGGAATAAGGTAAAGGGACCACAAATAGTGGTCCCCGACGAAGTAGTTCTTATGAAACGTGAGTAGGATTGTTTTGCGGTATACAGGACACTCTCCTGCAAACTATCACAGTGCTTTTGACCTTGTACATGCTGCTTACGGAACCCTGTTTTGCTGATTATTAAATTGGCTGCGTGGACTTGTGATTGCACTGACGGTGAAGTCATTACCATGATCCACGATCGCACATGGTGGAGGTCTGAGGTGACTGACGGGTCCAAGCTGAAGTTGGTTTGCGGTGTAGGAGATGTTTGCTCCATTGTTGCCTTCATTGTAACCCTGGGGTACTATATAACAGACTTTGCTACAATAACATGACTGGATAATCTTGCTGCAACTGGGGTTAAGTGTCCTGCCCGGACCAGAAGGAGTGTATGCGAGGAATCCTCAGGAAGCAAGTCATCAATCTCCAGGTGGTAACATGTACTATAAACATGTCCTGCTTTCATGATAATTTTATCTTGTACGTGCAATCATGTACACTTTAAATTGTTACAATAATACTTTACTACACTATGAGAGTCATGCGCTGTGTTTTCTCTTTTTTGCATGTTCCCTGTGTGATGTTGAGCCATCCACTCTGACAGGCTGCAGACTCTCCACATGTTAAAGGTTTTTTGTATCTTATTTCATCTTAATTTATTTATTTCACATTTAGGAACACAAGATTGTGTGTTCCCTTAAACCTTTAAAGTTCACTTTAATTCACAACTTTATTTGGGTTGTAAATTGTCACAAAAAAATCCCATAATTATAAATCAAAACAACAAAAAAAAAGCGGGGAGCCACCCAGAAGCCCCAAGAACCCACGGGGACCATGGACACCGGTGGTCCCCGCAGGCTTTGGTATAAATCCTGTACAGAAAAAAAATGAAAATGCTTGTGTCATCTGCAATTCTTTAATGCCAGCCTTTAGCTGGCAACAAAATATTGCAAGATTTCAGAGTTCGATAAGTTATCGCTGTTTAGTGAATACTATTACTGGCAAAAAAAGCAATTTGGCTTTTTTGTTGCGGGCGACTTTTTTGGCTCTGGCTGTTAATGGTTGGTAAAAAGCCATTATAGCACAATACTGAACTATGATACTGCAATGTTATCTTGTTTAGTGAATAGCAAAGCGGCAGTACCGCGCAAATAAGGGCATTTTATTGAGCATTAAACCACTTATCAGTACTTTGTGAATAGGCCCAATGAGTACACAGGTAACTAACAATAGTTGTAAACCAAACACAACATAAGGGTGGGGCACACTCCAACCCCAGGATAGCAAGTTTAACCTAATACTTCTGGCTTTTACTCTGCTCCTGTGATTTCATACTAAAGAGACTACGCTTATGATAAATGCATGACAAATAGTATGAACTTCTATAGCTTTTTTGTATAATTGTACTTTTTGCCGTGTACAGTTTAATAAAATAAAACTACATCCAAATAAATATTTTAGCATCGTGTATAAAACAGCCACAGTGCTTTAGAATGAAAAAAATAAGAAAACATTGTACTGAGCTTCAATCATTTTCGTAAACCTGATACTATTTTTTATGTCTATTATTATTATTACTATAATTAATTGTATTTTCACGAATAACTGTGAACAAGTAACCTACATTCAGGGATTCTTAATGTTAGGCTAAAATACAACAAAAATGATGAATTAAGATATGTTATAATGAAGCACAGACAGACTGCCTATGACAGTGAGTGATAATCTTTCAGCATACTTATGGTAATAATTGTGATCCACGTTCTTCCAACAACTTACAATAATATCAATCACTCTAAAGAATAGATATATTATTTGATTGCTATGCAGATCAGGGAATAACACTGATAAGGAGGGGCAGGTGAAACTCCCTTGCTGGACACACTTCTCACATTAGTAAACTGTAAACTCACTGATAAATCAGTTGACTAACATCTTGCTTCTGAAGCTTTGTCAGATGCGCACAAAAACAACAGATTAGGACATAAATTACTAGATTGATAACTCTGAATGCTCTGTGAAGGTAGCACTGTGACCTTGTGCAGTAGACATTGTTGATCATTCTGAGGAGTACTTGTAGATTAATGTATTCCTGGGTCTTGAGAAGAGGAAAATAAAAACATGTAAAATCCCACTATGGTATTTTTATACTTATTGCATTTTTTATTTATTTATATGAACATGTTTAGCATTTTTATAATCCAAATTCAGGTCAAATTCACAAACCTATGAAAAGCCCATTAAACATGTATAAGTATTCCTGTATTCAAATGTAATACTACATGTACTATTGGTACATACATAGGTTGGTAAAATATCTCCAAGTATTTACATGGTTCAAACTTTAATGGTTCATCAATGGTAAAAAAATTTGGAAGGAAGGCGGAAAGACCCTTCTCGTCTCTTTCCTATTAGCTTGTTAGCGAAGTTCCCGGGCGCTATCTCTGTTTGTTATTTCTGATGTGCAGAAGTATAAAAAGAGGTGGTGTATACTGCCTGTAAATGGTTGTGCGGGTGGTATCCTCTCGTGACTCGAACACCCCAGCAGGATCTTCCAGGACCCTTATAGTTAATGAATACAAAGAGATGGGGGAGACACAATAGTCGGAAACAGGCAGTGTTAAGAATTGATAGTTACTCTTTTCTAAGGTGAAGCAGTTGTAAACCTGAATGGGTGTGGTGGTCAGGTGGTCTAATATCTAATTGGGAGGGTGGACACACATGAGTGTATGTGTGTGTGTAAAGGTGAGAATAAAGGTATATAAGACTTACACGGCCTGTGTAAGCCCAGTCGCATCAATTTCTTTGGAGGAGTCCGGTACTTTGATGAGGCTTTTTTCTTGCGATGCTCTAGTCTTCTTCTTGTTTTGTAGTCCACTGCTCGTTGGTTACAGTGCCGCTCCAGGGAAATTTCTCTCTCGTGTAAACAAAAAGGAGGATAGGATTAAGAAATAATTGTAACACGTAAATGAGGGGGGGGGGGGGGATGGTGTGTTTATACACCAACAGGAATTGTATTCTATATAATAGTTTAGCACTCACACGGGCTAGTGTGAGTGTTGTCCTATCTGGTATCTTGTTCAAAAGAAATTGCCCAATCAATATCAGGTGATGGAAAGGGTAGGGTATGAAGGTATTATAATAAATATATCACAATACTCACACGGGCCAGTGTGGAGTACACCATTCTAGCGGTATCTGTTCTTTTGTTCCAATTGTCCACGATGGGTGAAGATGGGGTTTAACAATAAAAGACACTAATGTCTGGGGGTAAAAACTATCTTAATAAAAACATAAAATTAAACAAAAACAAACTCAGAATACAAACGATTCTGTGGAAGGTGAATGCACAGGGGTAGGCGTGTGGTGTATAGTTTAGGGGTCTCTTTTTCCACGTCCGGTGAGAGGTGCAACTTCACCTCTGCCTCCTCTGTAATGTGCTTTTAAAAGTTCCAGATGAAGAGCAACGCGTTTCGTCCAGGTACTGGACTTCTCAGGCTCTGACCTACACAGAGCCTGAGGAAGGCCAGACCTGGACGAAACGCGTTTGCTCTTCATTGGACATTTTAAAAGCACATTACAGAGGAGGCAGAGGTGAAGTTGAGCTCTCCATCCGACGGAGGAAAAGAGAGACCCCCCTGAGTCGAAATAAGCGTGGACTAACCCGGAAGCGACAGGAGATCCCCTTCTGAACCACCGGCTGGAGTACCCTTAGCGCACCGGAAGGCTCCCTAAAGTGAGCTTGCATACACCGCTCCTGGATAACAGCAGCTAGAGGGAGGACGTCCAAGATACATCTGTCTGTGTCCTGTCTGTCCCCGCCGAGTGGTAACATGTCCTAACCATGTCCATGTTAACCGTTTTTATTGATGTGTAGGCAAACTCCCCCACCCTAAAAAATAGTTTTTTAAATTACTACACTATGGGTTTTTGCGCTGTCTGTCTTGTTTCATGTAGCCTGGTGTTTGAGCCATCCAATGACCAGCAGCACAAAACCTCATCCTCATCAGGTTGTAATTTATACCTTATTTCTAAAATCACTATCACCCATCACTGATCACTTATGAGCGCAGGTTTTTTTTGTTTCACAGTATTTACAATGCTATATTTATCAAAGTCTCTCAGATGAGCTTCTATTCTGTTGCCAACAGAACCCAATTTATTATAGTATCCAATTATTTAAATTTACCTCTTTACTAAAGTAATTCTGGCGTTGTTATGTGGTTTAGCAGGAAGAATTTTATTGAGAATTTTTTTAATTTAATGTAGAGTAAATGAGAACTTCAGTATTAGGTGATACCTTTTTTTATTTAGACTAAATAAAGAATTTTAGTCCTCAAAGGTATGTTTAAAAGCACTCAACCATGAAAAACATAAGTTTAATAGGTTAAACTTGCAATCCTCGGGTTGATGTGTGCCCCAACCCTTATGTTTTTCTTTGGTTTACAACTATTGTTAAGTTACCTGTGTGACTCATTGGGGCCTATTCACAAAGTGATTTAATGCTCGATTAATGCCCTTATTGCACAATACTGCCTGCTTTGCTATTCACTAAACAGTGATAACAGTGCAGTATCATAGTGCAGTATTGTGCTATAATGGCTTTTTAACAACCATTAACAGCCAGAGCCAAAAAGTCGCCAGACAAGCCAAAAAAAGCCAACATTGCTTTTTTTTAATGCCAGTAATACAGTAGGTATTCACTAAACAGTGATAAGCTGGTTTGTAAGTACAGCACCTTACGTTAGAGTTTTTTTAGAGCTTTTTCTTTCATGTTGCATATGCAACAAGAAAGAAACTGCTCTAAAAAACTCTATTGTAAGGTGCTGTACTTACAGTACAAACCAGTTTAATAGGACATCATACATCCACTGATCATGCTATTGGAGAAAAAAAATAATTGCCATGTTGCACACCCAAAAATTAAATAATCTGATATTTAGACCAGAGTTCCAAGTCTGTGGAAAGACCTGTTGCATTCTGTAGTAAATTAAAAGATAAGAAGGAATCTTAAGCCCATAAGTGTTATTGGAAAAACATAAATCACTGCATAAAATCTAGATTCCAAAAGATAAGCACTTATAACAACTGCCCTTAGAAATAAGCCCCCCTCCATCAAAGCACAATAATACAGATCAACTACAGTATCACACAACATTATAGGGGGCAAAGCCCTGCCCTGTATGAGTTGTGGGAGGGTGGAACATTTGCCCAAAATATTGTGTAATACTTTTATGAACAAATGTGAAAAAAAGGACATCCTTTCTATAGACACAACCCATGTACATCTGTTTATATTTTTCTCACTGTGTCATGGAACAGGAATTAAACTCCTGTCTGCACTTCTGTTTCCCCCCCTTTCCTCGCAGCCCTGTTGCCAGTTATTAGTGCCAGCTGTATGTGTTTGGTTTGCACACAAACACAGTGTTGTGTGATAATACAGTGCCATTTCTCTCTCCCAGCAGCTTGCTGTATAAAGATGAACATTATTGCTAAATGTGTAGCTCCCCCCGACACTCCTGTGAGTTGCATAGCAGCCCCAGCCTTTCTCTCAAATGGGCTAGTCTGCTTTCTCCCCCTTGCTCTGCCCACAGATGGTCTGTCCCAGACTATCTTACTACCCAGCATACATTGCCATTTCTTTCCACCATTCTCTGGAATCGTGAGTACCTTGCCTGTACCCTTATGTCTGTAATGGTGCTGCAGGATTATCTTTTCACCTCCCTTTACTACTAAGCACACACAGAGTATTTAGACCTACACCTCTACACAAGAGACTGTTTTCCCTGCTTTCTTCAAATAAAGTAAGAAAGAAAACAGACTTGTCGTGTTGGAAAAGAGGGCCGAGTTGACACTATCTGAGCTAAGTCATCCTACACGGACCCTCTGGCTTCCGAATGATGAAAAGATATCGTGTGCCTTACAGACACTTACAGGAGCTGCTACTCCAGACTCATGATAAACACAGGGCAGTCCCTGCAGACAAAGGAAGCACCAAGTAGTCAAAGTGCACACAGCCTGCAGCCTTAACAGACAAGCAGCAGCCTACAAGCACCCAGCAGCCTTGCAACATCAGCTGCTCTTACACAAAACCTAACTTGCTTTTTTCTCTGTCTGAGTTCACCCTCGCACAGCCCAAAGTGAGGGCACACATCTTACCTACCCCTGCGCACGTCCCCACGGCCAGCGCATCCATGGGCCACGCCACCGGAAACCACCAGGACACGGGTCAGAGCCACCGACACCTGTGAGTACAGTACCCTACCTGCACGACTGCAGGACACCGCTCGGCATCATCTGAGACAGACGCCATCGCTGACAAGGTAAAAGACCGCACGCCACACGCACTGGCAAAGACCTAACACACCTACAGAGCGCAGAACTCAGAGGCCTCACCAGACATCAGCCAGGAAAGCGATCACTCAGCACAGGAACGCGCGCAAACCCAACAGCGGCAGGCAGGTGCAAGGCCCAAAAGGACAGTCACACTGACACAAAAGGCCCGCTGAAAAATATGAGCTGACATGAAGCGACCCCACCGAGCAATTAGAGTTGGCTGGGGGAGGAACAACCGCACGTTGGGTTATGCAATGTCGCCGGTGCTGAATCTTTCATGGTCAACAGCTCGAGCAGGATCTAACTCAATTAAAGATTAGATCATGCACGCTACCAAAGAATGTCGAGGCATACGTCATTACTGGCCAGGGCTAACAAGCATGTGGTCCCCCATCCCCCGCCTTCCCACCCTCCCTTCCCCCCCTCCCCCTCCCACCTCTCACCCTCCCACCTCTCCCTCCCTTCACCTCTCAGGGGAACATCGTCCACACCGTCAAAACACACAACAGATGGTACAGATGCGTCTCAGCACTACGGACCGGACATGCTCCAGGGATGGATTCTTGGGTGAGTCCAAAGATTTCACGAAGCTATCACACACACACTTTAATAAATGGCGTTGATACTTATTTCCCATAACGTACAGGGCTTTAACAACCCAACCAAACGGAAGTTGGCCTTTACAGACTATAAAAGGAAACATGCTGAAATCCTTTTTCTACAGGAGACACACTTTAGTAAATCAAGTGCCCCTAAATATCTTGACAAAGATTTCACCCAGGTTTTCACATCAGCAGCAGCAGTCAAAAAACGGGGGGTAGCTATACTATTCCGGAACAGCATTCCGTTCGAGGTGCAGTTAACTAAACGTGATACGGATGGTAGATACATCATTGTTGTAGGAACAATTAGGGGGCAGAGAATCACGTTGGCTTGCTTATACGCTCCCAGCGAGAAGAGCACGATCTTTTTCGATAAGTTTTTCAGAACCCTGAACTCAGTGGCCCAAGGGAGCATTGTGCTCGCGGGTGACTTTAACATAGTCATGCAACTGCACCTGGATAGGTCAGGGGTTGTAGGTCAGTACAATAAGGGAGCGGGTGTATCTTTGCGTCGGGGCCTCAAGACCAACCAGTTATCAGATATATGGAGGGAATTACATCCGGCAGACAGGGATTACACTTTCTTCTCTCACCCCCATGGCTCGTACAGCAGAATTGATTACTTTTTTGTGTCCTGTCAACTGGTTCCTAAGGTTACCCGAGCAGGGATCCATGATATTTCATGGTCAGACCATGCGCCAATAGAGCTAAGGTGCAATAATATCCGAACTGATAGACCTGGGACGAATTGGAAACTTAATGAATCAATCTTAAAAATTCCCGAAATATGTGATGTTATTGGCAACGAGATTGACCAATTCTTCAATATCAATACGGGCTCTGTTGACTCACAGCTTGTCCTATGGGAAGCCCATAAAGCAACATTACGCGGCACGTTAATAAATATCACAGCCAGACGAAAGAGAGAAAGAGAGTCCAAAATTATTAATCTCCAAAATAAATTACAGACTTTCTCCTCTAACCATAAAAAGAATTTAGACCCCAAAACCTTACAGGAGGTAAAAGATGTCAAAATTGAACTTAACATGCTACTAGCTTCCAGAGCTGACAATTCACTGAGTTGGTCAAAGAGAAAATTTTACGAGAAAGCGAACAGGCCGGATACAATGCTAGCCCGCATGCTAAAGGACAGGCAAGCTAAGTATAACATCCAAGCTATACGCTTAAAATCTGGTACCCCCACGTCTAATCCTCAGAAAATTGTAAACGAATTCGGCTCCTTTTATGAAACACTGTATAACGGTGAAAAAGTGGCACATAACTCTACAACGAGCGGTGCCCTAAGAGATTTCTTAGCCAGCTCGGAACTAGGGAGATTGACGGACACTGATAGAGCAGCTTTAAATGCTGACTTCACTATGGAAGAACTATCTCAGGCCATTAAAGAACTGAAGCCATCAAAGGCCCCTGGGCCTGATGGATTCTCAGGGCTTTACTATAAGAAATTTATAAAGCTGCTCGCCCCAAGGTTGCTCCGCATGTTTAACGCTATTTTAGCGGGTGCCCCCATCCCCAAGGAGATGTTAAAGGCGTCAATATCACTAATTCATAAAACTGGGAAAGACCCGCTAGACTGCAAAAGTTACCGGCCTATATCATTAATTAACACTGATGTTAAATTATACGCTAAATTATTGGCCAATAGACTTAGTCTCATCCTACCCAGACTTATACACCCAGATCAAGTCGGATTTATCAAGGGCCGGCAAGCAGCGGATAATACACGACGATTTATTGATCTGTTGGATTTGGCAAATAGTAAGGCAACTCAAAGTATGTTGTTAAGTCTGGATGCAGAAAAAGCTTTCGATAGGATAGACTGGCCATATTTAAAAGAGACGCTTGCGACATTTGGCTTTGGAGATCGGGTGAGTGAGGCGATTCTATCGCTGTACTCTGGCCCCACCGCCAGGGTCATACACCAAGGCTACCCCTCTCTGCCATTCCAAATAAAGAGTGGCACGAGACAGGGCTGCCCATTATCCCCGCTTTTATTTGCCCTATGTATCGAACCACTGGCGGCACAAATCAGAGGAAACCCAGACATCTCAGGGTTAAACGCATACTCCCAGACCCATAAAGCGGCCCTGTATGCGGATGACATCCTCTTGATTATCACAAAACCCCTTACATCCCTACCAAACCTCTTCGACCTACTAGATCGATTTTCTAAGGTCTCCGGCTTCAAAATCAATCAATCCAAATCGGAAGCCCTCAACATCAACCTCCCTAGACACATGGAGAAATTACTCAAATTAAATTTCAAATTTAATTGGCAACAAAACCACATAAAATACCTGGGTGTCCACATCACCAAAACTGTAAAAGACGTGTACAATGCAAATTACCCCAACCTGATTCGGACCTTAAAATCTGATTTACGGAAGTGGACATCCAAAAGGATATCCTGGATTGGACGTATCAATAGTGTCA
Source organism: Ascaphus truei (assembly GCA_036426205.1). NCBI lineage: Eukaryota > Metazoa > Chordata > Amphibia > Anura > Ascaphidae > Ascaphus > Ascaphus truei. The sequence goes on along the minus strand of WSYH01004525.1, from coordinate 11,242 downwards.
AAATGAATTTACTCCCCCGTTTATTATACCTCTTCCAAACTCTCCCAGTGCCACTCAGTTGGAGGGACTTGCACTCACTTCAATCTGAAATATCCAAATTCATCTGGGGAGGTAAAAAACCGAGAGTAAGTAAATTAAATATGAAAAGATCTGTGGCGGCGGGCGGCCTAGCTGTACCCTGCCTGGTATCATATTACAAGGCGGCACAATTAAGTCAGATTGTACAATGGCATGCTAACCCAAAGTTAAAGAGATGGGTGGAATTAGAAAATGCTGCATGTGCACCTCTGGAACTGAGCAGCTTAATTTGGTTACCTAAAACGGCGCGAAAATTTACCGCCATGCCGCTCTCCTCGATGACCAACTCAGTGTCAATTTGGGAGTCTACAAAATTTCGGCATTCCCTTACGACAAAACATTCTATGGCAACACCCATTTGGAATAATCCTGATTTCGCTCCAGGTCTATCAGTCAGTAATATCTCAATCTGGAGACAGAGGGGCTACAATCGGATTAGAGATCTGGAGGGTCACGACAGAAAAATCAAAACATTCGACCATATCAGGGAAGAAAAAGAGATCCCTCACTCAGAATTCTTTAGATACCTCCAGATCAGGGCATTTTATAACAAACTTGCCCCATACCCCCTATTAACATCCTTCGAAAAGCTCTGTCTGGCTGAGACCGACACGAAGGGACTTACATCTCAGCTATACGGAGAAGTGATCAGTTCTGGTGGACATGAGCAGCAGATACCCTCATTCCGTTCTCAATGGGAAACAGATCTGGGAGAAAACTTAGAAGATGAAGAATGGAGCGCCATATATATGGCCACAGCGAAGAGCTCCATATGCACCACGCTCAAGGAGAACGCATATAAAGTCCTAATGCGATGGTACCTCACCCCACTGAAATGATCAAGGTTTGTGCCGGGTTCCTCTCCCCTGTGCCCCCGCCAGTGCGGAGGAACAGCCGACCTGTTACATATGCTGTGGTCTTGTCCACGGATCTCTCCACTGTGGGAGGCGATTAGACATTGGATACAGAGACTGTTCGATCTCACCATTCCCCCAGACCCGTGGTTGTTCCTACTGAACAGGCCATTGACGGGCCTTTCCAAAACAAATAACAAACTAATTGCCCATTTCGCAATTGCAACGCGGTGCGAGATCGCAGCATTATGGAAACAATCTGATATTCCAACCATCCCAAAGATTCGGAATCGAATTTGGTTCATTTGCCAGATGGAAAAATTAACGAGTTTAGTTAACGATACTGGTGACAATTTTCTAAAAGTCTGGACGCCTTGGCTGGCACAGACAGATATCCCGGGGATTGAGAGGTCCTCAATATGGCTCTGATAACAGTAGGTGCGTTCTCCTTGGGAGGGGCTTACATGAAGTATTCTATTCACCCAGGACCCCTTATAGCAACATTATAACATAAGTAATAAGAGAGACGACTCAGCTTGCAAACATCTGCGATGCTTAGCACGGAGCCACGTGTCGCACCTACTACCAACGCACTCCCCCTACCTCACCCCCAACCTACCCCTTTCCCCTCCCCATCCCGCCTCAACCTTCTTATTTTTTTTTTTCTGTGAGTATGTATTGTCTCCCCTTTTAAGTTGAGTTATATGTGTCTGTTTGTCCATTTAAGTAGAGTCGGCTTGGACTATATAGTCCACACCAAAGTACCCGGAAGACCGGGTCCCGAAGCACAGCAGGACCTCGTTGTTACTTATATAATTGTTAAAATATTGTTTGCAAACAAGACAAAAGTATTCTGTAATGTATTTTATGCTGTCTTGATTCAATAAAATTTAAGTTATAAAAAAAAAAAGATTGGAGGCTATCGACGGCAGACCGCTTCAGCCCGCGTATTTTTTTTGAAGATGGCTCTGCTACAGTTGGAGACAGGTATGGATCATACGGAAACGGTTAAACTGGACGTAATTCACACCCCCACTATTGATGTAATTCTGGGGTTACCGTAGCTTCAACTCCATAACCCTGTAGTAGATTGGTCGTCTTCTCAACTGACATTGGAGCTCTTGTTGTTTTAAAAACTGTTCTGTTCCATCACAAACGTTGGCTGGGGTCTCGGTACCAGTGGAAGCAAAATCCAACCTTCCTAATATCTACTCCACCTTTCAGGATATTGTTGATAAAATTCAGTTCGAGGAACTACCGCCGTACTGGTCATTTGAATGTCCTATCGATTTTTTGCCTGGGTTGGTGCCTCCCAGGGGAGCTTCCTATCCACTTTCACCTCCAGAGACACGCTCCATGAAAGAATACATTCAGAAGAACCTCCAGAGGGGATTCATCCAGAAATCTACTTCTCCCGCAGGCGCAGGGTTTTTCTTCATTAAAAAGAAATATGGAACACTACAGCCGTGTGTCGACTACCGAGGACTCGATAAAATCACGGTAAAAAAACGATATCCGTTATCACTCATCCCGAACTGTTTGACAGGTTGCAAAGAGCCTCAATCTTTACCAAATTAGATTTTGCGAGGGGCTTAAATTCTGGTCAGAATTCATCAAAGTGTTGAATGGAAGAGGGCAATTAATATGCGGAATAGGCACTACGAGTATCTGGTAATGCCTTTCGGACTCTGTAACGCTCCTGCCGTATTTCAGAACTTTGTGAACGAGATATTTAAGAACCTTCTCGACAAATATGTCATCGTATACTTGGAAACATTCTGAATTTCTCAAAATCAGCACAGGAACATCCAGATCATGTTAAGCAGGTTCTAAAACGATAACGGGAGAATCGCCTGTTCGTAAAGCTTGAGAAATGCCAATTCCACCAATCCAGTACCTCCATCCTGGGATACATACTGTAATTTCGGATACTGGATTAGCCATGGACCCAGATAAAGTCAAAGCCGTTATGGCATGGCCTCGTCCCAACAGCCTGAAGGTGGTCCAGCTGTTTCTGGGATTTGATAATTATTACTGCCAATTTATTCAGAACTTTTCTTCTATTCTGGCGCCTATCACTGCCTAACCAAAAAAGAAGCAGATCCTTCTAAATGGTCTGTGGAGACGTTAATGCATTTAATAAACTAAAGACAGCCTTTGCCTCGGCCCCAGTTCTGGTACATCCAGATCCCACTCTACCCTTCACTCTGGAAGTAGATGCATCGGATGTTGGGGCAGGAGCAGTGCTATCTCAATGAAAAAATCCTAAAGCCAGATTGCACACGTGTATTTTTCTCCAAAAGATTTTCCCCAGCCGAACAGAACTACGACCTGGACAATCAGGAACTTTTGGCTTTACAGGAATGGAGGCACTTGCTGGAAGGGACGGAAAATCCAGTGACCATACTCACAGATCACAAAAACCTTTTGTACATTGAGGGAGCCTGTCAATTGGGGTTACAAGAAGCGCGGTGAGCGTTATTCTTTTCTCGCTTTAACTTCATCATCTCTTACTTGCCAGGCTCCAAAAACATGAAGGTAGAAGCTCTTTCCCATCAATTATTGGTCGATGATATTGCGGAGGATCACACAAACCTATTTTTCCATCTTCACACATCATCTCAGCGGCTACCTTTGACTCCCTAGACGACATTGTTTAGAATCAAACCCAAATCCCAGAGGATCTCGTGGTTCTAGAAGGACGCCTGTTCATCTCACCAGTCTTCCAAAGAAAGGAATTGGAATAGGGACATAGTTCCAAAGCTTTCGATCATCCGGGTGAAATGAGGACCATCGAACTACTGGAACGAAACATCTGGTGGCCTGGATTTCGGAAGGATGCTAAAGCCTTTGTAGCTGCTTGTCCTGTGTGTGCCCAGACCAAAACACCCAGGAATCGACCAACAGGGTTATTACAACCACTTCCGATTCCGGCTTGGCCATGGGCTCATATATCTATGGATTTTTTGGTGGAACTTCCCTTATCTAAGGGTATGACTACGATCCTGGTGGTCGTAGATCGCTTTTCCAAACAGGCGTACTTCATCCCCCTGAAGGGACTACCTAATGCCGCCACGTTTTCCGAGATCTTCATCGGGGAAATCTTCCGACTTCATGGAGCTCCTCAAGTCATTGTGTCGGATCAGGGTTCGCAGTTTATCTCTAAATTCTGGAGGGCCTTCTGCCAGAAGCTGGGAGTATCATCTCACTTTTCTTCCGTGTACCATCCCCAGTTGAATGGACAGAGCGAATGAACCAATCGCTTGAACAATGTATCCATTGTTTTGTGTCTGAGACTCAAGATGACTGGGCTGACCTTTTGCCATGGGCAGAATTCTCCCATAATAACTTGCAGAGAGTGTCATCGCAGGATTCACCCTTCTTAGTTAACTTTGGTTTCCATTCCTCTGCTGTTCCCTCCCCAGGAACTGCATCTGAGTACCAGCCATGGATTACCGGATCCAGCAGCTACAGGAGCTATGGGGGAAAACTAAGAAAAATCTCCAGAGGAGCAGTGACCACACAATAAAATACAAGTGGATCAGCATCGCCGGGACAGACCAGTATACCACCTCGGTGACAAAGTATGGCTATCTACTAAAAACATACACCTAAAGGCACCCTCAACCAAGTTATCTCCAAAATTCATTGGACCTTTCGATATCATTGAAAGGGTCAATCCGGTAGCATACCGGCTACGTGTTCCTCCATCCATGAAGATCACGTTTGTATTTCATGTCTCCTTATTAAAACGCTTTGTACAGGATCCCAGGTCTCCTGTGCCCGCGCCTCCTCTGGAAACCCTCCTAGTGGAAGGACAAAAGGAGTTAAAGCTGTAGACAATCCTGGACTCCAGATTGTCCAGAGGTAACATTCAGTACCTTGTTCATTGAAAGGACTTTGGCCCTGAAGCACAGATATTCTTTCCTTGTGACGATGTGCTGGTCGCAAGCACTTTATATCGCCTGTCCTGCCTTGCCATACCTTGTCTTTTTGCTTCGCTGTGTTTTTCTTAAAGTTCAATGGAACCTTGACTTTACCTCTCAACGATCCTGTCTTTCTCCAACCCTTGACCACAGCTATTGACCCCAACGATCCATTCCTCCTCCGACCAACGACCAGAGCAAGTAATACAACGAACCTCCCCTCTCCAACCCTGATCCGGCTACCCACGACCACGACTCTACATTCCGGACTCGATCTCGCAGCCTTAGGTCAGTGTTTCTGTATCCCCACCTTGGCCGCGCAGTTCAGTCCAGTTTGTGGCGGGCAACCATTACAGATAGGATGGGGTCAGAGAAAGTATAAGATAGAGGGAGAAATGGGGAAGAGGTATCACACATGGCTTCTCCATTTTGGCTTTATTTTTGATAAATAAATCATGACGTGGTGTAATATGTCATGTGTTGTTATTCATCTGAGGTTGTATTTACCTAATTTTAAAACCTGCTAAGGAACAGATGATTGTTATTATGTCCTGATATGTAAAACCATAGAATTCAAAAAGGGTGTACTTTCTTTTTCACACCACTGTATATTTATTCACAGGCTGACACGTACAATATCCCTCTTCATCTTGTTCTAAATATAAAAATAGAAGAAACAGAAAGATATTTGTCTGTGTGTTTCATCATCAATTTGAAACAGTTTATTTCTAACACAATGCCTATATTCAGAGTAAGAAGAATAGCCGATTTGTATTCTTTCATATTTAATGGTCATTATTTTATTTATTTATAAAATATTTTACCAGGTAGTAATACATTGAGAGTTACCTCTCATTTTCAAGTATGTCCTGGGCACAGAGTTATGATGACAAATACATGTTTACAAATACAGTTACATAAATGAGCAGGGTATACATTATATACAAGACATTGCGTGCACAGTTAAAGATAATATATATTATGGGCGTATGAAACAGTTACAGACCAGATTAAAATGTGTGACAGCCTTAGATTTGAAAGAACTGAAACTGGTGGTGGATGTGAGAGTCTCTGGTAGGTTGTTCCAGTTTTGGGGTGCACGGTAAGAGAAGGAGGAGTGGCTGGATACTTTGTTGAGCCTTGGGACCATGAACAGTCTTTTGGAGTCTGATCTCAGGTGATAGGTGCTGCATGTGGTAGGGGTGAGGAGCTTGTTCAGGTAGCTGGGTAGCTTGCCCATAAAGAATTTGAAGGCAAGACAGGAAAGGTGAAGTTTGCGCCTAGACTCGAGTGATGACCAATCTAGTTCTTTGAGCATTTCGCAGTGATGTGTGTTACAGTTGCATTGGAGAACAAAACGACAAATTGAATTGTAGAGGGTGTCAAGTTTGCTAAGGTGGGGTTTAGGTGCCGAGCCATATACTATGTCTCCATAGTCAATAATTGGCATTAGCATCTGCTGTGCGATACGTTTTCTGACCAGGATACTTAGGGAGGATTTGTTCCTGTAAAGTACCCCTAGTTTGGCATAGGTCTTGGTTGTCAGGGTATCAATGTGCATCCCGAATGTTAAGTGGGAGTCAAACCATAAGCCCAGGTATTTAAAACTAGTAACAGGAGCTAGGGTGGTGTTAGTGTAGGTTCTAATCTGGAGCTCAGTTGCTGGAAGCTTTAAAAATTTAGTCTTGGTCCCAAATACCATTGTTACAGTTTTGTCAGTGTTTAAAAACAGTTTGTTTTGGGAAATCCAGTTTTCGAGTCTGAGAAAGTCAGACTGCAGTATGTGTTGAAGGTCAGAGAGGCTATGGCTGTGTGCATATAGGATTGTGTCATCTGCATACATGTGTATTGAGGCTTCCTGACAAGCTGTGGGAAGATCATTGATGAACACTGAGAAGAGTAGGGGCCCCAGAACAGAGCCTTGCGGGACGCCACAGGTGATATCCAGGGGGTTGGAGTTAGAGCCTGAGATGGATACATGTTGGGATCTTCCTGATAGGTAGGACTGAAACCAGTTTAAAGCATGCTTCCCTATTCCAGAGCTCTGGAGTTTGTTAAGCAGGATAGCATGATCAACAGTATCAAAAGCCTTTGCAAAATCTAGGAATACTGTACCAGTGAGTTGACCCTGTTCCACTCCACACTGGATTTCATTGCAAACTTTTAGCAGGGTAGTTATGGTAGAGTGTTTGGGGCGAAAGCCAGATTGGAATTGGCTAGGGAAATTTGTCTTGTTATAGTAATCGCTTAATTGGGAATGGACACATTTTTCCATGACTTTGGATAGGATTGGGAGAAGGGAGATTGGCCTGTAGTTTGAGACAGTGTTTTTGTCCCCACTTTTGAAGATTGGGACAACTCTGGCAGCTTTCCAGGTCTTAGGGATATGGCCTGCAGACAGGATAGAGTTGACTATGGAAGTAATTGGTTTGGCAATTGCTGGGGCACCAAGTCTTGGGAACCTAGATTGTAGTAAGTCAGGTCCACATTGGCTGCTTAGTTTTAATTTGAGAAGCGCTTGTGTAATCTCCTCTTTGGAGATAGTGAGGTTAATAGTGTTTGTTAGTAATTGGCAGTATATATAAGTGCTGACTCTCTGAAACACAGCCGCATCACACGCACTATCGGGATGAATATATCATCTCTACTTGGCTCTAGAAGTGTATAGCATAGGTTGTTTCTAGGTAACACAATAATCAAACCTATTATGCCAAAAACACTTTGGAAATATGCAGCGATTATCATTTAGTAAAACATTAGTTCAAATATTGCCGCTACACAATACAGGCCTGCTTCTCTGCCTCGATCTGGATGTTGCCACTTAGAGTGACGTCACCGCCGTGACGCCCTACGTTCCCCGACGCCGTTTCGCGTGTTACACACGCTTCATCAGGGGGAGGAGGGATAGGAGTTTGATCCTTCGGTGAGTCATTTAAATACTCCTTTGAGGTACATCCTCCAACCTAAAATAGGCGGAGTCAGACCTGAAGGAGCGGTCCAATCCACAAGGAGAGTGGAATTGGACTGCAACAGTGTCTCAGGATTTTATTAACCCCACGAGTTCAGATCATTATTTGATTACCCATACGAATTCAGATCATAACATAGGTATTGTGAAATGACATCTGAGCAAAATATGCAAAGAGTGTGTTTGTGGACAAGATATGCAGTTAATGGACTATGAATCGAAATAAATAAAGGGTATATTTGTGTGTAATCATTGTGTATGGTTATTGGAAATAAAACAAACCGAAAAAAAAGGGGGGGGGGGGGGGGAGGAAAAAAGGGGAAGGGGTATATTAATGTGTAGGAGTGTGTCCTAAAATATATAAGAGACCTGCCCTTAATGGTCAATGCAGGTCTAGTTAATACATAGATGTACACTATTGTATAATATGTGTAATATACAGGTGTAGGATTGAATGATGTATTCATATACTAAATAGACAAATAACTAATGAAAATAATATTGTATAAAGAAATAAGGAAATGATAAAATAATAAAATGATAATAATAAAATAAATAATGTGTGTATACCTTTATAGTGTATTATTACTAAAAACCCAAAACAAAGGTTAGAGTGTGTAGGAATGTGAATTGAATTATAAAGGACCTGCCCTTAATGGTCAATGCAGGTCATATTAGTATAATTTGTAACTAATATGTGATAGGTGTAATGTACAGGTATAGGATTGAGTGGTGTATTCCTTTAACCAAATATATAGTATAATAACCCACAACACAAAATGTAAATATATCTTATTACCGTGATATTAAATATTAATAGAACATATGTATATAAAATTAGTAAAATGTGTGTATTTTTGTAGTGTGTAATTGCATTAGAACCCAAAACTAAAGTGTAAGTGTGTAGGAGTGTTAGTTGAAATATAGAAGACCTGCCCTTAATGGTCAATGCAGGCCAATTTAATATAATTTGTAACTAATATGTGATAAGTGTAATGTACAGGTATAGGATTGAGTGGTGTATTCCTTAACCCAAATATATGGTATAATCGAACCACAACACAAAATGTGAATATATCTTTTAACCGTGATACTGAATATTAGTGAAACATATTTATATAAATATAAAAAAATCAGGTGCCAATAAAAGTATATATTGTGAAAATCTGCTCCTATAAATTAAAGCAAATCAGATTCGTATATGTTATATGTGATAGGTATAGTGTAATAACACAGCAGACCTATCTAGCAGGCTGGCTGGCTGGCTAAACCAGAACCAAACCATAAGGGTACTTTAAGCAGTCAGTAATGCTGACTGGACTCTCCTTCTTCCAATGGAAGAGCCTCCAAAAGCTGCCCACCAGCAAGCACGCCACCACCAGACACCCCATCAGCAACTGCGCCACCAGCAGCACTCACAGCACCAGCACTCCCACTCCTAGCACCAGCACTCCCACTCCTAGCACCAGCACTCCCACTCCCAGCAACAGCACTCCCACTCCCAGCAACAGCACTCCCACTCCCAGCAACAACACTCCCACTCCCAGCAACAGCACTCCCACTCACAGCAACAGCACTCCCACTCACAGCAACAGCACTCCCAGCAACAGCACTCCCACTCCCAGCAACAGCACTCCCACTCCCAGCACCAGCACTCCCACTCCCAGCAACACCACTCGGTGCACCAGCAACATCACTCCCCTGAACAGTACGTTCACTCCGACGCGTACTCGCACGAGTAGCACTCCCACTCCCACCAGCATCACTCTTCCCACGCTTTGCGGGCATACTTCCAGCACTCACAAAAAACAGACAACTAATGTACAGCCAATCACACGAAACACTTCCACATATAAAACAAGACAAAGATGTAAACAAAACAACAATGGACAAAGCTCACCCAATACACAACAAGTCTCTCCGTCAATATGCAAATGTTCAATCAGCCAGCTCTGTGCGTCTCTCTCTCTCTCTCACTCCCAACAACACAGAGAATGATTAGCAGTACACATTGCCTTTAAATATGGCGCGCAATCAAATACATGCTTCTTTCGCCTGATTCAGCAAGATTTGTGATTGGGCAACCTATCAGCAACCCGCCACGCACGCCGATACACCTGTGTGTGATCGGATAATCATCGTGAGAGTGGGCGGATTTGTTTTCGGGTTGATTTTGAATGTATTCGGCACTTACTGCATACGGAGAGGAAAAATCGCCATTAACATGACTCATCGGTAAACTTGCCGATTTCACTTAATCAACGCTTACTGCATGAGGCCCTATATCATTAATTAACACTGATGTTAAATTATACGCTAAATTATTGGCCAATAGACTTAGTCTCATCCTACCCAGACTTATACACCCAGATCAAGTCGGATTTATCAAGGGCCGGCAAGCAGCGGATAATACACGACAATTTATTGATCTGTTCGATTTGGCAAATAGTAAGGCAACTCAAAGTATGTTGTTAAGTCTGGATGCAGAAAAAGCTTTCGATAGGATAGACTGGCCATATTTAAAAGAGACGCTTGCGACATTTGGCTTTGGAGATCGGGTGAGTGAGGCGATTCTATCGCTGTACTCTGGCCCCACCGCCAGGGTCATACACCAAGGCTACCCCTCTCTGCCATTCCAAATAAAGAGTGGCACGAGACAGGGCTGCCCATTATCCCCGCTTTTATTTGCCCTATGTATCGAACCACTGGCGGTACAAATCAGAGGAAACCCAGACATCTCAGGGTTAAACGCATACTCCCAGACCCATAAAGCGGCCCTGTATGCGGATGACATCCTCTTGATTATCACAAAACCCCTTACATCCCTACCAAACCTCTTCGACCTACTAGATCGATTTTCTAAGGTCTCCGGCTTCAAAATCAATCAATCCAAATCGGAAGCCCTCAACATCAACCTCCCTAGACACATGGAGAAATTACTAAAATTAAATTTCAAATTTAATTGGCAACAAAACCACATAAAATACCTGGGTGTCCACATCACCAAAACTGTAAAAGACGTGTACAATGCAAATTACCCCAACCTGATTCGGACCTTAAAATCTGATTTACGGAAGTGGACATCCAAAAGGATATCCTGGATTGGACGTATCCATAGTGTCAAAATGAATTTACTCCCCCGTTTATTATACCTCTTCCAAACTCTCCCAGTGCCACTCAGTTGGAGGGACTTGCACTCACTTCAATCTGAAATATCCAAATTCATCTGGGGAGGTAAAAAACCGAGAGTAAGTAAATTAAATATGAAAAGATCTGTGGCGGCGGGTGGCCTGGCTGTACCCTGCCTGGTATCATATTACAAGGCGGCACAATTAAGTCAGATTGTACAATGGCATTCTAACCCAAAGTTAAAGAGATGGGTGGAATTAGAAAATGCTGCATGTGCACCTCTGGAA